>JAUZSX010350258.1:0-10150 GCA_034780655.1 Idiosepius hallami
ATGTGTGTTTCTATCTGTGTGAATGAGTATAAGTGTATATATGAGATATATATAAACAAGTAAATAGGAATATGGCTAATTTTTATATACGTAGAAACATAGCATTCTATTTTCACACACACATACACACACACACACATATATATATGTGTGTGTATATATATATGTATATATATGTATATATATATGTATATATATATTTATGTATATGTATATATATATATATATATATATATATTTATAAAAAGCGTGTATGTATGTTAATTGTGTGCTTGTGAGAACTTCAGACATGTGTGATGACGTAGATCTATGAAAACTTTCCATTTTGCTTATCATTGTCCATCGGCAGACATTTCTATAAATATGGGGGAAACAAAAACAGACCTTAAAACATTTCTTATCTGTGATGGATCAACCAGGTGGTATATCCGAGAGAGACGAAACCGGGCGAAATGTACCCTAATCCAAGCCCTTACCTAAACCGAACCAGATACCCTGTCACTGGGTTCACATAAGTCCCAGACTGACATCACTAAACACAAAACATAATTTTGACAAGGGAAAGATTAATTTTTCTGATTACGCAAGTATGAGAAAATATTGTTTAAATACTTGGTTCTATTTTATTGTCTACTATTTTATCGTCAACTTGTGGACTGAAATGTACTTTTTCTAATAAAACTGTACTGAAAGGTTAATTCGCAAATGTTTCTAGTATAATAAATAAAACAAAATTATAGTCAAAGGTTTTTGTATTGTTTTTTTTTTTAATGGGGCAGACACTAGATTGGAATATCATCGTGAGGCAGTCAGATTTAATGATTACTATTTAAGGCCTCATTACTTCCCCCTTGACTCCAAACTCACTAGCAAAGCTTTTCAGGAGTAGTATCTGTTGTGCATCAGCAAAACATACTCTGAACCTCCAATGCTTACACCCAGTGGACCAAACCTTTCGACGGGTGACAGAAGCCGTAGGGCTATTGTAATAAGTATTGTCCTTCCTTTAGGTGAGATACTTTCCCGAGTTTATGAGTCAAATCTGCTCCAGATGCAATGGATTTGACTTGGATTTGAAACCGTGTAAAACGATTCCATAGTCCAAACTTATGCTCTACATAACAGCTTAATTAGAATGACCAAAATAGGACAAAATTATCCGACACACATGTAAGTAATTTTAAAAAGCAAATTAGAAAAAATCTTTTTCTTTTCCAAATGTACATAAAGGGGGGGACAAAATGATCTGATACATTTGTAGGTTTAATAAAAGTAAATTAGAATAAATAATGACAAATTCGAAAGGAAAAATGAGCCAGTCAATTTAGTTCCACTACATTCAATAAATTGTTTGCATAATAACTTTTACGAAGACTGTATAGGTATACGATTACAGTACAAAACGAAATTCTAGGATTAATAGATGAAGACTAAAAATATCTTAATTATTGTTCCATTAAAATAAATGTTTTAAGTGTTTTTTGAACTTTTGAATATCAGCGTATTATCATGCTTTATTTCAAAGATTAAGAAAAACAATGTTCAATAAAAGTTTAACTATTATGAACAATAGAGTATATTCGTGTAATTAATATACGAATGGTCATGTTTCTTCTTAAGGATCCAACACCCCTTTTAAAACAAGAGTAAAAAGAACAGCAAATTTAACAAATTTTACAAATACAAAGATATTACATTAAAATAATTTTTTTTTTTTTTTTATATTTTTAATTCATTCTTTTCTTGTTTTCTGATAAGAAACTTAGTTATGAGATCGATTTTTTTTGGTAAATATATCTAAGACTATGTTGCTAATGTCAAAAGTTATTATTTCTGAAGTAAAAAACATGAAAAATATTAGAAAGAAAAAAAAATTAAAAATCATTTCAATAAAATATGTCTGAATAACGATATTCCGGCTAAATATACTAAATTCAAAATATGAAGACGAGGGCAATATTTTGTATCACATAAACAAATTAACAACTCTCATCTAAAAAATAATACATTAAACCTTTGGAACCTGAAACCAAAATTACGAAGTAGTTACTCAGGGGCGGTATATTAGAGGAACATATTAGGGCCAAAATATTTACGTATCTTATTTTTCCTAATGTGTTCAGGGCCGATATATCAGCTCTTTAGATTTCAAAATATCTGTATTGGAATCCATTCAATTTCTAATATTCGTCTGTAAAGCAAAAGAAAATATTCATGCTGGGAAGGTATTATATGTCAAACAATGTGTGTTTCTGTGTTTTCTAATAGAAAAAAAATAACTTTATGTTGTTGTAGTTAAGGGCTTTCGTAGAGTCCATACTTCTCACGTATTGAATAAACTATGTTTTATTTATGGTGACATTTGTAAGCCGTAAAACCATATAAATTATTACTGTACAAATCAAACAGATATGAAAAGAGAGTAGTTTATGCGGACGTCAAGTTGAAACTAATGTGAATCTTAAGGTCATTAAGTTCGTCTCCCAAAATTGATATATAATACGTATACAACTCTGGTCAGCTGACAGACCATAAAACAATTGCTGTTATATCTAGATGCAAATAAACCGACAAAATTCCTATTTACCTTTTTATATATAACTCATTTAGATAAATTGACTGATGCAGATATTAAAATTAGCCCCCCCCCCACAAACAAAAAAGAAAAGAAAAAAAAAAGGAATCAATCAGTCCCCCTTTATCAGATGTGATTAAATATAATTTCAGGTAACAGGACCTTAGTTGTGGAATCGAATTTTTTATTATAATATATCTAAGAATGTGGTGCTATTGTCAAAAGTTATTTTTTCAGAAAAAAATAAGCTAATAAATATTAGGAAGAAAAAAAACTAAAAAATTATTTCAATATAATATGTCTGAATAAATATGTTAATTTCAAAATATAAAGGCGAGGGTAATATTTTGTATAATAATTAAACAAATTAACAACTTTCATCTAAAAGAAAATACATTAAACCTTTGGACTCTGACACACCAAAATTACGGTATATTAAAGGAACATATTAGGGCCAAAATATTGGCCCTTCTTTTCTCTCATGTCGTCAGGGCCGATACAATCCGTAAAATATTATCTATTATATTAGCCAATATTAATAATTTAACAATAATAATAACAATAATTGAGAGGAGACTCTTGTCCAGTAAAACTCATCGACATGACAACCGCTAGGTATTTTTATTTAATCACAAAGACATTTTTACGTGCCCATTATTATCACAATTATCATCGGGTGTTTTTTGTAATAGGTATTGAACTTCATCTTGAATAGTTGCACTCCTGAGTAAACAAGCTCAACCTGCCCGAAGTTAAGGAAAATGCAATTTTTTTTAAATTGGATTTTAACTCGTGTAACACGATTCCAGAACCCAGGCTTTTAAAAATGCTCCACCCTTGCTGTCAAGCCTACTTGTTGTCACTCTGACTTTAGAGAATGACATTGGTGACAATTAGAGCAAAAGCTCTGAGAGGGGTGCTTTAAAAATATGGAAATGAAAATTTTGTTTAAGGCTTATGTGACTCATGTTTTTTTTTTAGATAAGACAATAGAAAAATGTAAGTTCTTACAAGTGGAAAACAAAAAGAGAGAACATGTAACGACTTGCCTGATACGTCAAGAATTTATGGTGATAAATACAGATCATTATGTAATTATTAATATGTAAAGACTTGCATGAGTATTACAGATATAGTCGGTGGCTCCCCTTGTTAGGAAATATTTCCGAGATTATATAATGTACGTACATACACATATACAGGGCAACATAATCATACGTTTGCACACACATACACGCACGCACACATGCGTGCCTATTATACGAACACACACGCAGTTACACGGACTTCTCATGGAACTTACTTTGGGGAGTAGATCAAAAGTCAATCATCAGAATCGTGATAAACGAGTTCGAATACCAATCACGTTCATATTTGGACTTCGAATACGTATAGATCACCACATTTGATCCAGCTCTAGATTGCAAAGTACATAATATGTTAATAAATAAAATTGCGTATGGACGAAAATAACGTTAATCAAAAATGATATTCTCAGCATTACAAAACGACCTAAATCAGGTTAATATGCCGTGAAAAACATACATAGACATATTTTACCTAGTTATTCGCACGAATTTGAATTTAAAACAAACATTAACATACACGCACAGATCCCTTCAGACAAAACAGAGAAAAATTCACACAAATACGCAAACATACAAACCCAAACAACAAAATGTAACGACACACACAATCACGCAAACAATCACAAACACTTGCATTCAAAGACACATGACAAAATCACATAGGAAAGTGGATTAACAATCCAACTTTGGCATCATAATCGGTGAGTTCAAAGCCTAGTCATTTTTATTTGGACTCTGCAGGGCTAATATATCGGCCCTGGCGTCATAAGGAAAAAGAAGACATGCCTATAATTTGGCCTTTATATGTTCCACGAATAGAACGTCTCAGATTAGCTAGTTGTTAAATTTGCTAGTTCAGTATCTCAGTGATTCATACCTTTCTCAAAGATATTATCCCAAATAAAAACGCATAGGGAAAGACTGGGATTCTAACCGTCGTATTTAGATCCTGAACTGCCCAACTGCCTATTCCCCAGGCCTAAGCGGACTTCCCGAAATAGGAAATGGTTCCCCTTTTAATTCCGTGAGGAAATAAACAGCTACCTCCCCCCCCCAAAAAAAAGGTTGTGAATTTGAGAGGGAAGGAAGAGGGGGGAAGAATTAGATCAATTTTGAATTTGTTCCTTGTACGATACGGGCATGATAAGACACGCACGTGTTGGGGGGGGGAGAATAAGAAAAAGAAAGGAAAAACGATATCGGATATTTTGAGGGTGGACAGGATGGACAGGGTGGATTAATTGGACAAGATTGAGGAGAGATATAATAGGGCAGAAAAGGCGATAGTTGAGAATCATTCCTTTTTAATAAAAAAAACAGGTGTATACGTGTATATATACATTTTTTGTAAGTAACTGTTAAAGTCTTAAGAGTTATTCCCCTTAGAATCATTCAGTTAAGAGTTACGTCCCTTATATCTTTGAATCGTTTTGTGTATTTTTGTTTATTTATAAAAGAATAATAATAAGGTAGTTGGAAGTAATAAATTTTATGTAATTAATTTAAACGAGAGCTGCCTGAAGGTTGTTGTTGTTGTGAGCCAGGGCAGCCAGGGGTGGGGAGCAGGTGAAAAAGAGGGGAGCATGGATGGTTAGAGAAGCGGGGATGGCGTGGGGAGTGGGGATGGTGAGGGGAGCAGGTGAAAGTGAGAGGGGATCAGAAGGAAGGGAGGGAAGCAGGATTCACGAGGGGAGCAGGGATTCGCTTTAATATTTTATCTATGTGAATTTTTTAAATACGGATACACTAGTTGAATACAAAAAAAACGAAAATACAGAAAGATTTGTAGCTAATAATTAAAAAAGGGAAGACCGCTTTCAGGATCTTAATACGAGTCTTTCCATTCGCGTTCTTGGGAAAGGTATGAATCCCCTATTCCCTCCTTACAATAGGTAAATAGTGTATATTGTGTTTAAAAAAAAAACTACGTTTGTACTAAATAATGTTTATCAAAAATGTCTGTTCCCGGCAATAAGTGATCTAAAATAAATGTTGATATCCCGATAAAAAAGCCCAAATATTCTACTTATTCCCTTTCGCTTAGGTTTTCGTCCGATATCTATCCGTTGCCACAAGCAACAATCATCATTACAAACATTAATTAGAGAGCAACAAATTGCGTCTCTTTATCATTAACTTTCTTTTTACGAAAATCATTTCATATTAATAAAACAACTTAAAAATCCATAGGATATATCGTCTTCATTAGAAGTGTAGTTATTCTTTACCATAACCACAAACCCCCACGAATAAACGAAGCATCAAAATACCAATAATTTTTACCATTGGCCTTGTACGGTCAAGTCACATTGGAAACGCCCCTTCCCACGAGATCACCAAAGTTAAACAACGTAGAACCATTTCAGTAGTGGTGTGTGTGACCACTTAAGAATTTTTGGTACTGTACGAGGCTGGGCGGCAGTTTGTGGTATGATCAGTCGAATGCATTTAGCATTCGAACTAACAGGCATTCCCTCTCCCCGAACCCCTCTCTCACACCGACCAATCATGTTAAAGAAACATCTTTGATTTTAGTTACACCCTAGAGTGAAAACTGTTTAATTGAGATTGCGAAAACTGTAACAACGAAAAGACGCTTCTAAGCCCGAACGGGTGAGGAGAGGTCTTTCTGCTTAACAACAACAGCAAACATTGGCCCTTCTACTTAGGAAGTGCTACTCAAGGTTTCTGTCCAGATGTTGCGGTTCTATGATAACTCGAGTTTTCTATTATCTATATAAAAGTCAAACCCATCAAGTTGGACACTTTGAAGTGGAATTAAATACATTGCTCACTTCTCGCCTTTGGTTTTAATAGACGAAAGGAAACTCCCTACGGGTGCTTTTTTTTGTTGTTGTTTTCTATTTTTTAACCCTTTTTATTATTGTAAGACCCTTATTATAGATACACACATCCAAAGATTTACAACAACAAAGCCATACACACGTACACTAGGTTTAAGAAATATTCTGTGAATTTTAAGGTTGCTTAATGTCAATTTGCTCCATAAATATCGAGTCAAATAGAAATTACAAAGCTATCAATGCAACCAGGCACATTGAGAAATGTTCGAGATAAACGTTTTTAAGTGGTGCCTACTTAAAAAAAAACGATCTTCAGGAGTATAGCATAAGTTATTTGAAGATAAATTATAGACGATAAATTACTGTAAATTAATTATCTGTTGTATTAAATAAGTTAAAATTCTAGCCCGGTCCTCTCTTTCGATGATTTAGTTTCAGGATAATATCTACGAAAATCGTATACATCACCTAATTTTTTTTCAGCTATGGGTTAAATCAATTCTTGCAGTTTTTCTAGAAATCATATAAAAAGTAAAAATAAAAATAAGCAGAAGAACAACAGTAACTTTCAAAATTGTTAAACAACTTAAATGCGCAATTTATTGTTTCTACTACTATAATTATCATTAGATCTCAAACTAATTACTAAGTTACTATCGGCAGCAAGAGTGGGACATTGGAAAAAACTTGAATTCTAGACTCGTATTGTATGAGTTCAAATTCCTGGCCAAACAATTGCAGTCACCACTTGCTTCATCGGACAGATGGGGCTCGATAAGTCGAAAGAGTAACTTTTCTAGGTGAAGGGGACAGTAGTCACAAGAAGCCTAGAGCTGTAATAAGCCCGTAAAAAGTCTTTTTGCGTAACTTGGTTTAGTGCTCGACCAAGTAAATATATATTAAAAGCTTGCGCACCTAGTATCCTGTGGCTTTCACAAACAAGGAAAACAAGTGACCTCATGAACTACGGTTGATTCTGCCTCATTACAGTCAAAGGATGTATGGCGCTGTAGAATAGCCGGTGTAAGATAGCCGATGACGTCATCCTCTTGACGCACACGACCACTCTCGAAAATTCCCGAAAACCCAACACTCACCCATCTATCCCCTCCACCACTATAATATTACAGCGCCACATCAACTTGGGTTCCTACCCTTCTGTATTTTTTGTCTTCACACCCTCCAATGCCTGGTACGATTTCCAAAGGCAGATTGAAAAATGTCTCCCCTAGCCCTTTTAGCATGTTTGAATACCTTGCAAATACAGCAGGGACAGAAAACCCTCCTCAAACGGTCGTGTGTGTCTTATTCATATAAGTGTAAAATGTTTAAATATGCATTGTGGATAACAACCACAATGTTACTTAACACGCCATAGCTTGTATGGAGGCTAGTATTCTTGATTGGTCACCCATCATAGTACTGAACGGGCTCTACGTTGCTTAACTTTCCTTAACTGAATGTAATCATGCGCCGGTACAGGAAAAACCCAGGTTAGTGTCTGGGGGCGCAGTTAAACCACTGGGTTGATGCACTCATAGTCTTTGTTTAGACAGGCATCTATACATGAGGCTGGGGACCGTTTGTAAAGTTCAAATTCCCATGAGACTCAACACTGAATCGTGTGTGTTCAGTGGTTGAACCGGCTAAAACCTACATATGTTAGTATGCCAACACACTCAGACCCACACAATCGATGTCTCACACGATTTGACAGTACTTTGACTCATGGCGGTGGTAGTGGCAGTAGCAGCAACTTCTAATAAAAAGACCAACTTTTATAACTTGAAAATAATATTTTCTATCTAAGAAAGTTTTCAAAAAACGTGGTGTTAGAGTCTTAGAGGCGAATGTCCAGTAATGAAAGAGGGAAGTGATGTAGGTGTCTAGTGGTCAAGCATCGAATCAAAGTGACTGGCATTCCGACAGGAAAGAGGAAGATTAGTGGAGAAATATCCGAAATCCCTGCAGAGAAAATGTCAGGGATAAAGACAGGACCAAATCACACACACACACACAAAAGAAAAGAATGAATAAAAAATAAATGAAACGTTACAAGAAAATATAGACCGATAGATAATATATATAAAACAAGAAAGTTAAGTGTATTAGAAGAAAATGGAAGATAAAAAAGAAGAAAATGAAAAGGAAGAGGAAAAAGCAGTAGAAGAAAATGATGTTGAGAAATAAGATGAAAAAAAGAAAAAAAAGTGATTGATTGGAAGAAAAGGATGAAGAAAATTAAATTTAAAAAGGAGGTAAAAGAAGGGGTGAAAGAAGAAGAAGAAGAAAAAGAAGAAGTAGGAGAAGAAGAAGGAGGAGTAGAAGAAGTAGAAGAAGAAAAAGGAGAATGAGAAGAAGAAGAAGAAGTAGAAGAATAATTTTTGAGAAACATTTAATTTTGTCTGCACGTATTTTTTAGATTACACAATGTGCACTATTTAACTATAGCTAGTGGGAATATGAGGATTCATACTTTTACCAAGAGTATTGGACCGAATGTGAAAGATGGAAAGTCTGGGAATCAAACTCGCGTATCCCGTTTCTGTGGTCTGACTGTCGACCCACCAGGCCAAGCGGACCTCCTTGAGGGAGAGTGCAAACGATTGAGAGATGGAATCAGAGAGAATGTGATTGAGTGAGAGAGGGAGAGATTGATGGGTCAGTGAGAGAGTATGTTAGTGGCCCAGAGAGGGAGTGAGAGAATGACTAAGTAAGAAGGTAGGTGTGTTGTCGGCGCTGTGTGTGTAGTTGGTTTGTGACGAGTCTAAATAAGACAAGAATCAAGCATCCGAACAACCCTAACCCTAAACCTAACCCTAACCCGCATCAGTATCACAAACTTGTCCGTTTAGTCGCAGTTTTTGTCATTCAGTGATAATAATCGACCTGGTAGCCGCCAAGTCTTCTGTCCGTAAAAAGCGACAGTTTGATGGTCAGGTGTCAGTCTCAAAAATACCCCCATCTAACCTAGCTGTCACGCCAACCAGTATCTATCGATCCATTCAGAAAGGGACAGGGGTAATCGATTTTTTAGAAACATTACATGCACACATTGGGTTGGTAGTGGATTATGGTTCCGATTCCGAATAAAAGATTAAAACATGCAAATACACATTTTTTAACGGTGTATAAGACATTTTATAGATTCATAAAATTGTTATAACACCCCTCGACATTTAGAATTGTAATTGTTTTTAGGGGAATTTTTCGGACAATTGTCTTCATCTTTATTTTTATATATTTTTTTTTAAATTTCCCTAAAAATATTCATCATACCTCATCTCAAGGATTTCGAAAAACAATTTCAAATCAGTATAAAATTGTTTTGACGAACTAAAATGCCTCACTGGTTGTTACCAGTGAAAAACAAACAATATTTTTTACATTTCTAATTTCTAATGAAAAACGCATTTGAATAGAGAAAGTAAAACGGCCATGTTTTTTTTTTATTGTTCTTTCTAATTTTATTGCAGTATGTTTATATCAAATTGGAAAACAACTATCATTTTTCTTAATACGCAACACCAAATCATTTTCTGATGATCCTAAATGTACATTTAGCTTTTGGCATAATCTATTTTCATTCTAAGGGAAAATAATATGACAAAAATCGAAGGGACGAAACGTTTTATTATATAGACTGTTGCATGTATAAATACACACACACATTTGTATATATA
>JAUZSX010350269.1:0-10149 GCA_034780655.1 Idiosepius hallami
TAATTAAACCTGATAGAATTTATAAATTATTTATTGTGGATATATAAACCTACAGGAGTTTAATTTAGTAGTAAAAACCTTTTTGTTTTCATGGGTGATTTTTCAGTGTTTTTTTGTATAATATTAAGTAAATTTTAATTTTTTTTTATATTTTAACCTCCACATTCGGATGTTGCTATAAATTTTCAACACTGATTGACCCAACGGGTCACGGGTTGGCTAGTATTTTCTAAAGTGCTAAAGCAATTGCAGTCGTCTTAGCGGGACAATCTCCACATTCTGCGGAGATGGATTTCAATAATGAACTTAACTCTAAAGGAAGCCTTTAAAGTCTAACCCTACACTTGCAACCCCAGAATCGTTAAAGGGTTTTGAGTGCTTAGTCCTTCGAACAAGAACGTGATTTCTGAAAGAGCAAAGAGAGTAAAAACCCAAGAATATTTTGCCCTTTCTTTTCTGTCTTCTATTCTATCTTTCTCTCTTTTGTGGTGTGGCCTTACAAACCCTGAATATTCCCCTAAAAAGAGGGATAGATTTAAATTCTGTCTTTTCTTTTCCCGTCTTCCATTCTGTCTGTCTTTTTTCTTTAGTTACTTTAGAACCCTGACCGTTCTTCGAGAAAGGAAGATCTAATCCTTTATACAAAATATAGATCTTTTGCGCTCATTGGAATAAAGTGGAGTTTATATATATATATATATATATATATATATTGTCCTTTCTTTTTTGTCTCCCCTTCTATCTGTCTTTCTTTCTCTCTTCTAAATTACCTTAGAACCCTGACCGTTCCTCGAGAATGAGAGAGATCTAATCCTTTATCCAAAATATAGACCTCTTACTCTCTTTGGAGTAAAGTGGAGTGTGAATATATATATATATATATATATATATATATATATTAAAATCTGTCCTTTTTTTGTCTTCCCTTCTGTCGGTCTTTCTTTCTTCTATAGTTACCTTAGAAACCTGACCGTTTCTCTAAGAAGGGAGAGATCTAATCCTTTATTCAAAATATGGACCTTTTACTCTGTGGAATTATCGTGGCTCCCTTCGGGGGAAAAATGGATTTTGTCTCAAGATGTATTGCAATGCACTAAACTAAATTAACTACTTATCCTAAAAGAAGGGTTTAGAGAAGGTCCATTTGGCCGAGTGGGTAGGGAGTCAGACTTCGGAATCGTAATACGCAAGTTCGAATTCTAGTCATTACATTTAAACAAATGGAGCCTTCGACCATATATACTATATTTACTTGGTGAGCACCAACCCTAAATTGGCAAAGGACCATTTTTACGTGCTCGTACCCGGGCTTTTTTAAAATTCGGTGTTACCCTTCACCTAGATGAGCTGCTTTCCCGAGTTAACGAGCCCCATCTGCCCGAGGCAGCTAAAAATGAATGTTATGGTTTTGACTGGGATTTGAACTCGCCTAATACGACTTCAGAGCCCGAGCTTTTACCAATACTCTACCGTTACTGCCCTTCGACCATATATACATACATATACAAATATTAATTTCTATGGGTAGCGACGGTGGAGCATTGGTAAAAGCTCGGGCACTGGAATCGTATCACGCAAGTGCAAATCACAGTTAAAACCGTTGCATTCACTTTAGCTACATCGGGCTAAGTCGGAAGAGCAACTCATCTGGGTAAAGGGTAACACAGTATTACCGTTTTTTGTAAAAAAAAAAAAAACAAGAAAAAATTGAATTAAAAATATATGAGTATTTTAATTGTAAAATATTTCACCGCGCTATATTCTAATTAGCCATTCTCAAAATATAGCAATGATAAATTTTCTAATTTATTTTCGAAAATATAAATAAAGTTTGGGAGAAAAGCAAAAGATTAATTATGTTGGAAATATTCAATTTTAGCTAAAGGATTTTTTTTCTTTTGTTTTCTATTTCATTTTCGGTAAAGATTAATTTTCCTATCCATTATGAGCAGTCATAGGTATCTGCCAAAAAAAAAATAAATAAATTGTCGTCATGCTGGAACTCCGTATATTTAAAAGCCTAATTTTACCAGTAAAATGTATTTTCAATTATTTTTTTTTCATCAGAAATTATACTAATTATTATTTCTATTTTTGAGATGAGGTATAATAATTAGGGCTGTGACAATATTCTTTTTAGAATATGCTTTATATTCTCTTGGTATGCTAAAAATATTCTTCAAGAATATGCTTAATAATATGCTTTTTTCTAGGGAATATTGTTTTTAAACAAGAATACGCTTTTATTTCTCCGGAATATTCTTTTTTTAAAGAATATGTTTTCTGTTAAAAGCATATTCTTTTTATTTTTTTTCAGAATATGCTTCTAACAAAAAGCATTTTTTTTTTAAATTATAAGCATATTCTTTTGAAAAAAAGAATATGCTTTTAGTAGAAAGAATATTTTTTGACAAAAAATATGCTTTTTGTTTAGTGAATATTCTTTTTTAAACAGAAAATGCTTTTTGTTAAAAGAATATTCTTTATGCAAAGAATATGCTTACATAAAAAGAATATTCTTGTCACACCCCTAATTATGATACATGCCTTCTGAATCGGCTTTCTCCGCTTTGCCTGCACATCAATGTGTGTGTAAAGGCTGTAGCTGACTACCGGGCATGGACCAATATGCCCAGATCCCCTACTGCACAGCCTCTACATGGGGTAAAATATAGGAGGAGGGGGCTCATTGAATATTCTTCCTAAGTGCCCATAACACTCTCTGTATCTCTGTGTGTCCCTGTGTCTGCATGTCACAACCCTGTGTTCACTGAGCCATATATACACATACATACACTGGGCAGCAAAATTGAAGCATTGGCAAAAGCTCGGGCTCTGGAATCGTAGTGCATGAGTTCAAAACTCAGTCAAAAGCATTGCATTCAGTTTTAGCTTCCTCGGGCAAACGGGGCTCGTTAACTCGGGATAGCAGCTCATCTAGGTGAAGGGTGACACCGAATGCAAAAAGCCCGGGTATGAGCACGTAAAATGGCCTAATGCCAAACTTGGGTTGGTGCTCACCAAGTAAATACTACACCTACATATACGCATGTGTAGTGCGTTTCTCTTTGTGTGTAAAACGCTGTGTGGTTTAGAAGAAACATTTCTTTTTTTAACTCTTTAAACCCTACAGAGCCGATATATCGGCCTTGAAGACATAAGGTAGCAGAAGACCTACCAAAATTTTGACTCTAATCTGTTCCACTGATAAAACAACTCTGAGTGACTACTATGTAACTTTGATAAGTTAGGGTCGAAAGGGTAAAAAGGAATGTCACTATGTATTTGTGTGTTTATGTAAAATGATATACTATTAATTTCTATTTGCGGACTTTTGTTCACACCTTACATTCTTATTCTTATTAACCCTTTCGACTCTATAAGGCCGATATATCGACCTTATTAACTTTAAGCAAAAATAGACATACTGACATTTTAACCCTAATAGAAAAGTTTTGAGTGACTAGTTGGTAATTTTTTCTAAGACAATGTTCAAAAGATAAGGCCAAAATATCGGCGATTATGTGTGTCTTCTTCGTGATGGCTGTGGTCAGTTCTTTAGGGTTTAAAGGGTTAAATACCTTTCAACCTACTTTATGGACCGGCCTTTATCAGTGAAGAACAACAGCTATGTGAGATGAGGACGGAAGTCCGCAAAAAGAAATTATTAATAAAGGATATTAAGAAACCACATAACTTCAAATGCAAAACAATATGTTCTTCGGTTTGTTTTCTCTTACGGCATATCAACCTTTCTAAAATGAAATAACATAAATAGCATTTTAGCCGCTTATTTTATACTAAAACCATTGCCCGGCTTCACTGTGGGGAATTGCTTTTATGCTCCATTTATGCTTATTTTAATCTACAGTTTTTGTAAATCCGAGATTGCTCACACCTCAAATGATTAACAATCCAGTCCCCACATAGCTGACGCTACAGATCCCTAATGATCCAATATTTTATGTTTGACCCATTAGCAGCTATTTTTCAGTTACAAAATTAAATGTTTTATACATACAATAGTATCATACGGGTTCAAATCCAATTCAAAAGCATGTTCACTCTCATCTGTTTCGGGTATATGAGGCTCGTTAACTCGTCAGAGTAACTTGTCTAGGTGTGATGATGTCATCCAATCGGGTTTTTGTAGAACCGGTTCATCGGCGGTCACTCGTGGTCGAGTATGACTGTCCTCCGTCTTGGTCCCTGTGGACTCTTTCGGGAGGACGCCTGCGTGTGATGACTTTTAACGTTGGGAGACTGATGATGCACCTGCCTGCAGTTACCACAAGGACCCTTGGCAAAGGATGGCCTTGTTCCAATGGCATGGAGAGAACCACGACGACTGGAGGCCATTCTCTGTTGCAGCCTTATCCGCCTTTAGTGCCTTTGTGTCCTTGTAAGCATCATTCACCACACCCACCGTTGAGGTCTTGCACTATTTAACTTAGCTGGAGGGAAGATTAGGCTTCACACCTTTCCCAAGGGTATTAGTCAACATGTCAATGTAGACGGAACAATTTGGATTCGAACCCGCGTATTACAGTTCCGATATCCGATTGTCTATCCACTGATGAGCCATGTCGACCCCTCAACCAGGTAGATGACAACAGTTAACTCAGTGAGAGGTGAAAGTCAACCCTGATTACAAAATGTCTGGGAATGAAATGAATGAGCGCGTAAAATTGGCCTTGGGCCTAACTTGATTTGATGTTCGACCGAATATGAAAGATTGTTATAATAACCACTTATTTTTATGGCCTTAAAAACTTTTCTTCCTGAAGTGGGTCTCTGAATCAATTATATTTTTAACGAAGGGGTACTTTCATAAAAATTATAATTGCAAAAATACAACTATGGTCAAATTCCAGAAATTTAATACCTGAAGACATCCATTGGGAATTGGTCAAAAAGGAAGGATCAGATTGAATGAATTGGAAGGAAGGAAGGAAGGAATGAAGGAAGGAAAGAAGGAAGGAAGGAAGGAGGAATGGATAGATAGAAATGAATATATAATTGTATCGATAGATGAATGGTTGGATGGACGGACGGATAGATAGATAGATAGATAGATAGATAGATAGATAGATAGATAGATAGATAGATAGATAGATAGATAGATAGATAGATATACAACTTTTTTTGGAGTTAGGTAGATAGATAGAGTTACAACTTTTTAAGTAGATAGATAGATAGATAGATAGATAGATAGATTTACAACTTTTTTTAGTAGATAGATAGATAGAAATAGATATATAGATTTACAACTTTTTAAATAAATAGATAGAAGGTAGAAAAGTAAAAAGATTGATAAATAGTTAGATAGATATACAACTTTTTTCAATATATAGATAGAAGGTAGAAAGGTAAAAATATAAATAGATAGATAGATAGATAGATAGATAGAGAGATAGACAACTTTTTTCAATATATAGACAGAAGGTAGAAAAGTAAAAAGATAGATAGATAGATAGATAGATAGAGAGATAGACAACTTTTTTCAATATATAGACAGAAGGTAGAAAAGTATATAGATAGATAGATAGATAGATAGATAGAGAGATAGACAACTTTTTTCAATATATAGACAGAAGGTTGAAAAGTATATAGATAGATAGATAGATAGATAGATAGATAGATAGATAGATATAAATACCAATCAATGTAGGTAAAGAAATAGTCCGAAAAAAAAGAAAGGAAGAAAGAAAGAAAGAAACCCTTTAACCAGGTGATCAAAAACAGAAAAAAAAGGAAAAGGCTTCAAACTATATAAACAGTAAAAACACACACTAAACACTACTAGTCTCTACACAAACACAGACAACTTTAACTTACCGAATATTATAACAAGTTTTTTTATGAAAACTTAATGCTAAAATAATAATTCTTTCTTTTCCATACACTCACACGCGGTTTTGTGTACATAATAAAGTATTTAATACGATGACGTTGCCGGTTGGTCGGTCATACCTTTAAGTAAAAAGAGAAACGCTAGAAGCATAAAAACTATCTTTCACGACTCAAGAGAGCAGAGCGTAGGTATGACAGGGCATTTAAATAAAATAATTTTTTTACCTCACCGATCATTGAAGCCACAATTATTTATTTAAAAAAATATTTACTTAAAAGTATGAGAACATTTAAAAGTGAATATATTTATTTATACATAATGTAATCGCTGTTTTAAACAAAGGGGGTTTAACAATTTTCCGACATGTCCTGTCATACCTAGAGCAGAGCAACAGATGGTCGAAACGAAAAAGAAAGAAAAAACAATTGTGTGCAGTTTTTTGTGCAGTTTTTTGTGCACTTACCTTTTAGTTTGTTGGACGAGTTTGTTTTTTTTAATTTTTCAATTTAGTTTCTTTAAATAAACGAGTTAAATGGACTTGGGGGTTGTTAAGGGGGTGTAGTGTAGTGTGCCACTCTGCCAGTGTCACTGAGTGAGTGGAGTGAGTGCATTCACTGTTGTGTGCAGAACGACACTAAGAGTAAAACAGAAAAGGCTTGTACATTGGTACTTAATTGCTTACCTAAAAAATCGTCCCACACGACAATCACATATTTTGTATTGATTTTAGTTTGTTTGTTTTTTTTTGTTTGTTTCACTTCGGTGTAAAAAAATATTTTTCCTAGATTTGATTATATATATATATATATAAAAAGATTTATATATATATATATGTATAAAAGAAGAATTGCTTTTTTTTTCTTTAAGTTTGAATCTTTTTTTTTTCTTTTTTTCTTTTTCCTTTTTTTTTTTTTTTGTTGTTGGGGGATCGGTTTTCAGCAATTGTACATCCGTGCTTTTTGTTATGGGTCTCTTACCGGTGGTGGTGTGTGTTGGTGTGAGTGTGCGAGCAAGCGAAAAGAAGAGTCCAGACAAAATGAGTAATAATATAAATTGCGGGAGTAGTAGTATTAGTAATAGTACTGTCCGTGATAGTAGTAGTGGTGTTGGTGGGGATTAGTAGTAGTAAAGGTAAAATCAACCGATAAGTGTTGTTTCTTTCTGTGGGCGCTTCTTCTTCGCCTTCTTGCTCTCCAGCTATAATGTTAGTTGCTTTTACGTTAAGCGTTTGGGACAAGAAAAAGTTACCTAAATTTTGGACAAGAAAAAGTTACCTAAATTTTCAAGGGCCTATACTACGAGTCAAACAAGCAAACGAACGAACGACTATATTAAATATATGTTAAATATACCTTGTTTGTTTTGTGTTTTACGGCATATCAACCTTTTTAAGGTATTTAATGGCGAGAATAATCATTTTTAACAAACGTTCTTTTTTTGGCCCGCACACACGTACTTCTCTCTTTTTAATAACACAATATGCACGATTTAATCCATAACCGGAGTGAATGTATAAATTCATACCTTTACCAAGGACATTAGTCCAAATGTCTTTCAGGTCCGAAATGAAATTTTGAAATAGGTCATAGTCACTAGTACAACAATACAACATAATACATATACCAGAAAAGCACTAGGGTTAGGGTTAATATGATATATACTTTTGAATTGGACGTAATATACAAACGCTTATAAAAATGTTGGAAATTTAAAAAAAAAAAAAAACACGACAAAAGATGTGTTAGGGTTTTTTTTTTATTTTAATTCTTCGGGTGATAGAGGGCCGATATATCGGCCCCAACGACCTAAGACAAAAGAAAACACTCCGATATTTTGGTTTTAATACAGTCCTCAAATAGAACGGATCTGATTGACTAGTTGGTAATTTTGTTCAAATTAGGATCCAAAGGATAATTCAGATTGTTTAATCCTTTGAATCCCGACTTGTCAAAATTACCAAGTAGTCACTCAGAGCCTTTATATTAGAGAAACACATTAAAGTCAAAATATTGGCTTGTCTTTTTCAGCCTTATGCTGTCAGAGCCGATATATCGGCCCCTTAGGGTCGAAAGGGTTAAATATCTTTTTTAAAATAAATAATGTTTGAATGAATGAGTGCTTCTGCCTCAACACGCCCATAAAATGCTGCTTCAACACACACATACACACACATATACATACATACATACATGGTAGCTCCCACTCGTCTCCGAGTATCGGGTACTGTCATTTTGTCCTCTATCTTTGTTTATTCGATAAGATGGAGTGTTATTCATTGTGGATGTTGTTTTAGGTGGTTGTGGCTGCGCAACGGTCGCACACACTCACTTGGTCGATGTCGCTTTCACTGCGACCCAAAGCAATAGAAAACACACTGATATTTCGACCATGTTATCCTTATAGAACAGGGGGCAGTCGACGTGACCTAATGAATAGGCAGTCGGACTTCGGAATCGTAGTACCCAAGTTCAAATCCAAGTCTTACCGTCTAGGTTAACATATCAACTAATAATCTTGGGAAAGGTATGAATCCCCATCTTCTCTCCAACTATGGCTTAAATAGTGCAACTTGTGTTATTAAAAAAAAACAATGTGTGTATAAAATAATGTTTTTCAAAAGTAATAGTTCAAGGCATGAAAATGACCTAAAAAAGGTTGATATCCCGTTAAACACTAAACAAACAAACAAAATAATGCAAGTAATTGTTCTGGGCATTAAAATGACCAAAAAAGGTTGATATGTCGTTAAATACAGAACAAACAAACAAAATAATGCAAGTAATTGTTCTGGGCATTAAAATGACCTAAAAAGGTTGATATGCCGTTAAACACAAAACAAACAAACAAAATAATGCAAGTAATTGTTCTGGGCATTAAAATGACCTAAAAGGGTTGATATGCCGTTAAATACAAATCAAAAAAACAAAATAATGCAAGTAATTGTTCTGAGCATTAAAATGACCTAAAAAGGTTGATATGCCGTTGAACACAAAACAAACAAATAGAACGACCCTCATTGATTAATTGGTGGTGTTTTCTAAGGATTAAGGGAATTTTGTTTGTTTGTTTCGTGTTTAACGGCATATCAACCTTTTTAGGTCATTTTAATGCCGAGAAGAATTAATTTTGATAAACGTTATTTTATAACAGCATATCAACCTTTTTAGGTCATTTTAATGCCGAGAACAATTACTTTGATTTGATTAGATAAAAATTATTTTATACACAAATAATTTTTTTTAATAACACAATTTGCACTATAGCTGGAGGGAATATGGGGGATTTATATATTTTCCAAGGGTATACTGTCAAGTGGCATTGGAGACACCGGTTCCAAAGTTAAGCAACGTCGAGCCTGGTCAGTAGTTATATGGGTGACCATTTAAGAATACCAGGTACTGTATCTTGCGCCGGGACGGGAAATACCCAGATTGGTGTCTGGGGGTGCAGTTAAACCACTGGGTTGATATACCCTTAATCTTTGGTTAGACAGGCATCTTATATATGCGGCTGTGGACCACTTGTGAAATTCAACACTGAATCGTGTGTGTTCAGTGGTTGAGCTGGCCAAACCTGCATGGGTTAGTATGCAGATACACACACACATACACACGCACACAAGGGTATTAGTCGAAATGTTAACGTAGACGGAACGACTTGGATTTGAACACGCGTACTATGATTCTAAAAATCAGCTGGCTATCCACTGGGCCACACCGACCGCTCTATAAACGGAAGTTAAATAAAAGTGCCTTTTTTTTTATTCGTCTTCTCTACATTAAGGTCAGCTATGAAAAAGAAGATCCCTAAAACGTAATTCTTTTTTGTCGACCTGTCATTTTCTTTTCAAGTTCATACATTCCCCTTCCTTTCTAGTCAGTCACACCTGTAATTTTTTTTTTCATTTTCCTTATACCTTTGTTCCTCCTTTATTCGTTCACTCCTTGCTTTTCTGGCTACTTTGAGTTTGCTAATCGGCTGGCCTGCTTGCTTGCTTTTAATTCGTTTTTCTTATTTATTTAACTTTAATCGCTTTTTCGTCATTTCACTCTGCCCTGGCATCTTACTCTTGACACGAACCAGTGTCTTACTTTGCCACATAGCGGCCCCGATTCAGAATGCGCTGTGAGGCTCCTTTACCCTTAAAAAGCCAACTTGAACACCCACAACATACTATAGGCTTCGATCAAACTATATATACATTCATATGGGCAGCGTCAGCGACGATGGAGCATTGGTAAAAGCTCGGGCTCTGGAATCGTATTACGCGAGTTCAAATCCCAGTCAAAAACCAT
>JAUZSX010350280.1:0-10149 GCA_034780655.1 Idiosepius hallami
AATTATAAATATATATATATATATATATATATATATATATATATATATATATATAATTATAAACCATTAACACAATAGGTCACCAACCTTTATTATATTTTGTATGTTTTTCTCCCAATCCATGTAAGTTTTATCACTCACTAACAATTATTACTCCATAGTCATTTGAGAATTTAGCAAAACATTTCTTTTGCTGTTGATCTTTAAGACTTTTTCTTTTCTCTGAATGAGCATTCTTCCAGTTTTCCTTTGCTCCCTGTGAGTTTAAAAAATAATTTTTTTTTTCTATTTTAAGACAAAATATTTTTAAATATGGGTCATGGAAATAAATTTTGTAATATATTTTTAATAATTTATATGTGAAATTATTTGTAATGCATCAAATATGGCAAGCAGACATGTTTTAGGAGGAAGAAAAATTAATTCAATTTCTGGATAAAAAGTCTCATTTAATGCTTTTAATACCTCTGAATGGACATTCTTCCAGTTTCACTGAAATTAAAAATGACATAGTTTCCCAATGACTATTTCTTATGAATTATACTTCTAAATAATTACTCGCTTATTTTTTGATAATACATTTATGCTTCATTTTTTCTAGTGAAAGAAATGAATAATCAAATAATTGCTGTCATTAACTTTGCTGTGACTGTAGTTGGAGCATTTGTTTTTGGCTATAAAGGCTCTGAAGCTGCAATGGAAATCCCAAATGTTGCAATTGTGAGTAAACATTTATTTTGATTTTTAATTGTATATCATAAAATGTAAAATACTACTGTCATGTTGGTTCCAAAAGTAATGCCATTTATTTTTTAAAAATTGCAAGAATTATGAAGACAGAAAGTTGCCATTAAAACAAGCAATCTTTATGATCTTTTTGTAAAACATTTTTTTACACTTTAATAAGATTTAAGTGGATGAAATTTTTGTTTATAAAATAAAAATTTTAAATTAAACAAATATGCATAAAAAGCTTCATTAGGAAAATGAAAATTAATTGATTAGAGTAAAATATTATTTCACAACAAATTGCTTACCGTATAATCAGTAAAATTCACTTAGGTTGTCTTTAATTTCTTTTAATGCATTCAATACAGAATATTTAAATAATTTTTCAGACAAAACCAAACCAGTATTCATTCAGAATAGTATTTCTGTCATTGTTTGTTTTTAACTTTTGATTAATCTATTTATTTGATGCTCAAAATATATATTTTGTTTTTAATTTTTTCTTTATTTCAGCAACTCATTGTTGGCATGGTACTTGGAACAGTTGTTTTCTTTGCAGATCTTTACTTTTTGATAAAAAAGACTATGTGAAATTCTTTCTTACAATTATTTAAAAAGTACTGCTTTTATACCGTTTTTTTTAAATATTTGTAAACAAAATCATGTTTGAACCATTGAATTTAAAATTAGAGTTTTTATATGAAATAAGTTTTCATTATTCAAATTATTTGGACATCTACTCTCATCTTCACAATATTTTTGCCACAGAAAAAAAAAATAGGATCCTAAAAGTTTACTCTGAAATCAAACAAAAATGTGTCTCCAGTGATATATTGTATCTGGGTCAATCCTTACTGCAATTATGAATTTTTTGCTGTGACTGTTTTTCAAGGGAGGAAAAATTGAATGGTGAAAATTGAGAACTGTAAACAGATTTTTTTTTTTTAATAAATTAAAAAAAATTAATTTTTTTTGTTGTTTTGACAATTTTGATAACTAAAAATGTTAAATTATAAATGAGCCCATTTTGGATACATTTTCTGATCAATGCCAGCTAATGTAAAATGTTAGCAATTTGTGAAATTGATGTTGGAAATAGCAATTTTTGGTGTCTAGTAATTTCTATTTCTGCATTTTAAACAAATAAGAAATGCTGATCATTTGTAATTAATAAATCAAAATATAAAGATAGAATAAAAACTGGAATTAAGCAGTTTAATGAATATTGAAAACTTTTGATTTTATCCTTCTTTTGAGTAAATTTATTTTCATTTTGTATATTTTTCTTTCTAATGCTAACATAAAAAGCAATTTTAATCCAACACGAGATCTTAATTACTTTAAAATGAAATGTCATTAATTATGTGAGAATAAACAAGCAAAAGAAAAAAATGATTTAATAAAATTTTATTTTTTTTATATAAGCATCAACTAAAACACAAAATGTTAAATGACCATAAAACTAAATGAATTACGGTAACAATTTCTAACTCTGAAAACAATGTTCACACAGTATGATTTGCAAGTTTATTCTATACTGAAATTCAACAGATGAGTTAATTTTTTTTGATTTTATTATATATCATATATTATTATATATGACATTTTATTGCAATGTCCTAATGTCAACTCAGATTTATAATTAAACTATACACAGATGAATATTTCTAATTTAGCGTATTCATAAATATTGTCTTATGTTTAAGCATAAAGTGTTTCAATGCTTTCATTTCTCAGAGAAAAAAAGCAATCAAAATCTTTATTTCAATGACTTTAAAAAATGTCGAAAGAGCAAAAGAATCAAATAAGAAAAAAATTCTCCACAAGGAAAAGAAAGGTAAATTTGATTTTGAGAATAAATTTTGGGTGTTGGCTTATATGCGGGATTATATATGATACTAACATATTTATATACCAGCTAATATGAAATACATAGATTTTTTCTTTTTTACATAAAATCTTTGTAATTGCATCAAATATTATTCAAGATTTTAAAAAAATGTTGTCTTGGTTAATAGTGAAAGGTTGCAATTCACATCTAGTTTATTTGCTGCTTTATGACATTGTCAGTTTGGAAAATTAAGTGGTTTTTGTTTTTTTTTTCATAATGAACAATCAAGTTGGCGTTTTGTAAAAAAAATTTGGATTAATCAAACGAAAGTTTCTAATATTTTGTTTTGAATCAAAATAGAACAGAATAACAAATTCTTTATTTTAAAAAAATATTCATTCAAGTGAAGATAGACAAAAAATGACAAACACAAGGGTGTAAATTTAACAATTTAATAAAAAAGAAGAAAAAAAGTATAATAAATCAGGAGTTTTAATATACAAAGTATATGAGAAATAAGTGAAAAGCTTCTCACCCAGTTCTGAATTATTTAGAAAGATTATGGACAAAATTTTACTAATCAAATTTTTATAGATTTTTTAAAATTCTTCCAGTTCCTTTATTTAATTCTACAATAAAACTGAAGCTTCAATTATCTTTAACTTGATCATCAAAAATTCAGTTTTAATTTTTTTTTCAACTTTCATTACTTTCTATTCTAAAATTCTCTCTAAATCTCTTATTATCAAAGTTTTCAGATCATAACTGAAGACCTGGTTGATATGCTGTAAAAATGCAAACTAAAGGGATGCTTCATCAACTTGCATAATATCAATTATAAAAACTTTATGGTGACATCTCTTACATTAATCTCTACTAGTATAGAAATGGAGCTATGTCAGTGTATGCATGTTCAGTCCTTATATACTCTAAAAATGGCAGAACAGATTTTCTTGAAAATTTACAAAGATAATTTGTGTATCTGGGAGTGATCTTTTGTTTCGTCTCGGAATCGAATTTTTTTTTTGCTTCTGACAAAAGATCACTCCCATCAGAGGATGGCGTATGGTTTTCCATGCCATTGGAACCGGGTCCTCCTCTGCCAAAGGACTGTGTGGTGACTGTTGCAGCCTTTAACCGCCTTCAATGCCATTGTGTCAATTGTTGTCATCCGCCGTTAAGGTCTTTTGGATCGCACTTTATCTGGGGCCTCCCCCTCAACCTTACCGCCTTGAGTGACCCTACCAGGAGCCTAAGCTCCGGACGGCATCGCTCTTAGGTTCATTAGAACACACAAGATTCTCCACCACGACAAGGTGGTAATCTGGGAGAACAATGATGACTTTAAATTCTATTCTATTTTGGGTCCTGAAACGTGAAGACCCTCATGGACAATAAATCCAGTGACCGACCTGAGAGACGAAACGCCATTATCTCAAGAGAGCTACGGAGGTTCAAGATCGACATAGCAGCGCTCTCCGAGGAGAAGGACGGATACACGTTCTTTTGGAAGGGAAAGCCTGCAAATGAGCCACGTATCCATGGTGTGGGCTTTGCAATAAAAAACATCCTTGTGTTCCACCTCTATAAAATCCCTGTGGGCATCAATGAATGCCTAATGACCGTGCGCTTGATGCTTGCATGCAGACAAATGGCCACTATTATTAGTGCGTTTACACCAACACTTGATGTGCAAGATGAGATAAAGGAAACCTTTTACAGTGACCTTGACACCATCTTATCCAAAGTCCCCAAGGAGGACAAGATAATCCTACTTGGTGACTTCAATGCCAGAGTGAGACGAAACCATTATCTGTGGAGAGACACGCTGGGTAGAGAAGGAGTTGGAAACATCAACTCAAATGGCAGACTCCTACTGACAAAGTGCTGTGAGCACAACTTGGCCATCACCAACACACTTTTCCGCCAAAAGAATAAATTCAAGTCTCGCAGCAAACTCTGGCACCTTATCGACTATGTCATTGTCCGTACCAAAGACCGTTGTGACGTGACGTGCTTAACACCTGAGAAATGATCAGCGCAGACAATTGCTGGACTGACCACCGCCTCATTCGCTTCATCATGTCTTTTCGCATAATGCGGAAAAGAAGGATGCAGAAAAGACAGAGTCGGCCAAAGCTTAATATCGAGCGGCTAGGCGATACCACCTATCAAAAACAGCTCCAGATGACTCTCAGAGCGGACCTGCCTAAGGAGTATCCACATGATGTTGAAAAACACTGGGACAAGCTTTCCTCTAACATCCTGGATTCCAGCAAAAGTGTCCTCTGTGAAAAAAAGCGGAAACATCAAGACTGGTACGACGAAAATGACAATGAAATCCAACAGCTAATAGACATCAAATGGCAAACTTTCACCACATGGCAAAATAATATCAATTGCAAGGTCAAAAGAGCAGCCCATGCTAAAGCAAATGTCAGCTACAGTTCTCAGTGGCAGTGGAGATGAAACAGAACCTTTCAGGGTTAACACAGGAGTAAAACAGGGATGTGTCATTGCTCCAACGCTGTTCTCCATCTTCATTACTGCAATCGTCCATCTCGCAGACAAGGACCTTCCCCATGGAGTTCAAATTATGTACAGAATAGACGGTCAGCTTTTTAACATCAACCGATTCAGGGCCAAAGGTCGAACCACCACCACATCCATCATGGAGTTGCAATATGCCGACGACAATGCTCTTGTAGCCCTCTCAGAAGAGAACCTACAGTGCACATTGATTGCCTTCACGAGAGCATACAAACAGCTTGGTCTAACCATAAACATGAAAAAGACTCAAATCCTCTTGTTTTTAACTTTTGGATGTTACAATATTTTCTACCAAATCAATTTAACTTAAGATTAAAAATAGATCCAAACAATTATTTCAAATAATGAGCTGAGCTTTTAAACAGGCGATGATGAAATCAAAGATAGCAGGCTTTTATTGGCTGCTGTCAGTAAATTGAATAGCAGTAGTAATATAACATAAACACACATGACAAGCTCCTGTGGACTTCAGCACTGAATGAATTTAAATAAAATGTTCTGTGCGGAATTATGAGATTAATAATGAATTGATGCAACAAAATTTTGGTTGTGAAAAGACAGAAAAATATTTTTTGAAAATATGAACTTAACTCTTTGTCACTAAATGTTGTTATTTAATTAAAAAAATGTCAGTCTATAGGTATCATGAAATGAATTAAGAAGTTAGTCCAAAATTTCATACCAAACATTGATGGCATTTGTGATGTGATTAATTTGATGAGGGAAAAATGAATCTTTGACACTGACAACTCGTTTACAGGATATGAGTCGAGCAACTTCATGATAAGTTTTGAGGAATTTTAAACTCCTATGATATATTGCTTCACTATTCTGTAGTTGGCAGGAATTCTCATCACTAGTACAAATCATAAAAATATCCGCTGAAAAAAAAAAAAAAAGAATATTCATTTTTATATGATGAAAGGAAAATAAATGAAAAAAAGTAAATTCAACTTTCTTATAGCTAAATAACAATTAAGACTTAATATATGAGGCTTTGTGTATATATGTATGTGTTACAATTTGTCTTTACTCTTTAAAAGGTGCCATAGAAAACTCAAAATTATAATAATATGACAATAATCTATAAAACCATTATTCCTACGTTCATATATCAGTATTATCACAAATAAATATTTTAAGAAATCAAGATTCAGGTTTTCTAATTGTTAATTGTTAAAAAAAGTATTAAATCTTATCAATTTTTATTTTTTTGGTTGTCTCAAAAAGATTTTTAAAATACATTTATTGTTGCAGAAATTTTAGTTTTAATATAATTATGACTATGAATTTTTAAATGAATAGTATACTGCCATAATAAATATAATTTTTAAATCATTTTCATAGGCACAATTTTAAATCAATAAATGAAGAAATTAGATTATTTAGAGTGACATTTATCAACATTAACTTATTAAGAAATAGAATGGATATTTATATATCAAAATTAAAAGAATTTGAAAAAAAGCCACATTTGTATTTTTTATTTGGATTTAATAGACATGTTTTTTCTTTAAGACAGTTTTTAAAAAAAAATGGAGATCTAATAATTACACTTCATACTCATACCATTTATTAATGTCAATTTCAAAGAGTTGCAAGAAGAAAGAAAAAAAACTTAAGTTAATTAAATGCAGGTGTTGGAAAGTAAAAGAAAGCTTACCTCCCATTCTTTGCACAGCCTTGACTACAGTCAATTTGATGTCATTTGTACCTTTGATGGGATCAATACCATTTTTTTGTTTCAAATCAAAAAATATTAAAAATGTTTTTGCCCATGGTAGAGAAGGTATGTCATTAAGGTATTCTACTCTGAAATATTCCACCTGCAAATCAGGCATTTCTCTTTGGATTTGGTCTGTGAGTTGTTGATGCAGTTGGTTGCGGTTGGTGAATGACAAAGAACACACAAAGTCACCAAGTTGCCTCTGTCGAATTTCATCTAAAATTGTTTCTGAAGAGATCTAGGAAAACATGAATATAAACAAATATGATAAGTTAGAAAATTTTTTATGAGATACATTTTTAAAATTAAGATTTTATTTCAACATAACTAAGTATATTGTTAAAAAAAAACAAAGGGGCATAATAGATAAAACTATCAGAACATAATTTATAAAATAGAACAAAGTGTAACATGATTATGGGCTTCGGTTAGGCTTGGCAATTAGGATAAGGCAAGATTCGAGTCTGGAACTGGGAATTTGAAATCTAGTAAGAACAATAAGTTTATTCTGTCACCAAAATATAGGCCAACTTTTTATTAAGTTGTTTATAGAAAATGCAAGCTGATTAGAAGTAGAAGAATGTAGCACGGACATTTCACAATATCAGTTGGTATGTAAATTATAAAACAAATTAAATATTCACAATTATCAAAATTGAATGAAAATTATTATAAAGCAAAAGATGATTTTGGAAATGGTGAGTTGTCTTTCAGGCCCACATTGGGAAGACAACCAGACAAACTGTAGAGGTCTCCCCACCCCATATGTCAGGCAGTTGCAATCTCATTGGGTTAATTCTGGAATAAAGGAAGTAAATAAGGAAAACTAATAAAACTCTTTGTTGTAGTCTTCATTCTTTATACACACTGACAAACACACACATAGACAGATCATGAAGCAGACACACAGTCACCACGAAGACAATAAATTGAGCAGCCTATACACTGGACTAGAACTGCAAGGTGCGAATATAGCTTAAGGCGTCCCTCACAACTTTATCTCACCTTAAAAGAAGCTGGTGAGCAGATACTGCGAGCCCCCATGTAGCTTGAGGCCCAGGGAACAGTCTGCAGGCATGGTAAAGAAATGGAAGGCTAAGCCATCATCATCACCGTAATGAAGTGAGGGAAGAGGCAAAGTGAGTATCTTCACCCCCACCATGTTACAAAACTACTTTATATTATTATATTATTGGTTATTAAATATTCAAAACTATTCTGTAACTTTCACATTGACAACATTCAAAGTATAGCTTACTATATTGGTTGAGACTTTTAAATTTCAAGAACATAAAAAGATTTAGAAAAAATTCTGACCAGATTTGGTTTGCATTGAAAATCGTTTCGAGGAGAAAACATGAATGAGGGTTTGCTATTGTCATTGATATCCGATCGATTTGGTCGCCAACAGGACATGATTATAAGGACAACAAACAGCAACAATTCCCCTGCAGCCAATGAATAGAACAGCAGTTTGAATTCATCTGGGGAAAAATAAAAACATTAAACATTTATAATATATTTTTAGGAAAAATGGTTAGGAAATTAAATTTGCACTACAAATTCATACTTATCAATAATTCATTGAATATTTTCATTAAGATGCTTATCATCATCATCATCAAATTTCTTGCCCAACACACCTAAAGGTGTGTTGGTCAGGAAATTTATTTTTTTTCTGTTCCCGTAGCATTCTTGTTTTAGGAGAAAGAGTCACTAACCCGATGCTCAACCCTCAACTTCGAATAGTTATCCAAAATCTTAAGGAAGGTTTCCACCTGCAATGTAGGTGTAGCAGAATTTATCTTTAACATAGTTCTTTCACAGACAATTTTCCAAAGCTTATTACTATTTGAAAAATGATTTTTGAGCCGTTTTTTTTTCTTTTTCAATAAAATATGCAAAGCTTAAAGTGTTTAACAAATAAAAGAAAAAAATATACATTTTTTTAAAATTAAGATTCTTTAAAATTAATTGAAAAATTTCAATAAATTTTATATAGTTATTTTTAAACTTTTTTAATCTACATAAATTCAAAATATTATTTATAGAAATTAAGGACAATAAGTACTTTCACATTTTCTTTATTTTTTTGTTTTTGAAAAAAATTACAATCAGATCTCAAAAGATCAAAGAACTTAAATTAAAGAATAAAATCAAAGTTAAAAATAATGAAATGTGAAAGATATTTTTACTAAACCTTGAAATATGTTTTAGTACTTTACCTAATAAAAAAATTGGGATTGGATGTTTATAACCCTCGCTATAAATGTAATCTTCCACATGAACAGAAATAACTATTATTCTATGATTAAGCACCAAAAATATTCTAACAAACATCATCCTGTTTATTTATAAGTATATTCAAACTAGAGTCTTCATCTTTGGATGAACAGAAAACCTGAAGAAGGCTAAAGAATAAACTGGCTGATAGTGAAATTAAAAAATACGAAAAAGAAGACTATAGTTCACAGAATACCAAAAAAAAGTTAAGATTAATTAAAAAGAGGGGAAAAAACATTTTTTCCTGAAATATTAAAATATTTTTCAATTGAATTACAAAGAAATCAAAATAAGAAAAATATGCTATAGAAATTGTTTTTGTTTTTTGTGCAAGTTTTACTTCCTTGAATTCATTTTAAGGCTTAAGAATAAAAATAGAGGAAAATGTAGTCGAAGAGAGGATGTTAGTTGGGCTATTCTATATAACACAATTACCTTAAAATAAAATCAGTGACAAAAAAAAATCTGTACATTTTGGGGGCACGTCAAACCTAAAAGTAAACGTTTCTACGCCTACATGTAATATCCTTTTACACTGCACAAACATGGTGTATTACGGGTTGAAAACTAATTGCTCAACATGTATAACAGCAGTACATTTAAGTAGTAAACAGACTATAAGTTTACATAGAGAACCAAGGTTCGATTTTGGCAAAAGTTTTTTAGGAATTGAAATCCTTGAAAATTCATCACAATGTGTTTAAGAAAAGTAAACTAAATTGCATCTTGCAAATAGAAATACCTTCACATTTGTTGGCTAAAGAGAATCCTAAAGTTTTTGTTTTAAATCTAGATTCGTTGTTAATTAATTCGACCCTAAGGGGCCAATATATCGGCCTTAGTAACAAAGGCAAGAAAAGATATACTGACATTTTGACCCTATTATGGTTCTTTAATAGAATGGCTCTGAGTGACTACTTGGTACTATTGCTAAGTCAGGGTTAGGGACCCCAATTTTCCGTTTCAAATTTTCCTTGATTCCGTTTCGACTTTTAGTAGATTCCATTTTTTTCCGTTTTCACATTTACAA
>JAUZSX010350291.1:0-10148 GCA_034780655.1 Idiosepius hallami
AAAAGTTTGAAAAAGTGGCTGATATTCACTTTATAGATTTTAATAATCTCTCGTAAAAATAACCCCAAAATTGTCAAAGGGGCAAAAAATTTAACATAATAAAAACATAATTACATATTAAATGAATAAATGTAATTTTTTTTTCTTCGGGGTGATGAAAGTTATCCATGTCGGGGCGATGAATTGTCCACGTGATAAATTGTCCACGTGATGAAAAGTCTAGTGATAAATAGTCGGGTGATCAGAATTCGGTAAAAAATCCTTCAAAAACTTACGTGTGTGCTTTTTTAAAAATTTATCGTTAAGAACATTTCAAATTGTGCGTGTGTGTCTCTCTCACTTCGTGTATGTTTGTGTGTGTGTGTGTGTGTGCGTGTCTATGTGTGTGTGTGTGAATTATTGATATGTGGGTGTGGGGGGTAGGGACCGAGGATGTTTGTGTATGCGTGTCAACGTATTGGTGTGTGTGTGTTTCTCACGCCCGTATGGCTAGTAATATGTCGACATGTGTTTATGTTTGCAAATGAAATATAGATCTGCATTTTCTACTTAGCTTTCGACACGCACTGACTGCAAGTGCACTCACTGGTGGAGTCACACACTCAGAGCTCTTCTCTTCTTAGCCAGAAGAGAGCAATAGGAATCATCAGATATACGTCATGTCGTCCTGTTATTACGGAGATGTTATTGAATAATAATAATAATAATAATAATAATAATAATAACAATAATAATAATAATGATAACAATAATAATAATAAGAAGAAGAATCGAATAATAATGATGATGATAATAATAATAATTATAATTATCATTATTATTATTATTATTATTATTATCATTATTATTATTATTATCATCATCATCTTCATTATTATTTGATAATAATAATTATCATTATCATTATTATTATTATTATTATTATTAATAAAGAGAGTATTAAAAATAATAATTATTATTATATTATTATTATTATCATCATTATTATTATATTCTTCGTATTCTTTTATTATTATTATTATTATTGTTGTTGTTGTTGTAGTTAAAACAATTAATAATAATGATGATTATTAATAATATTAATGATTATTATTATTACTATTAATAGGGATGAAATATACAAATGAATTATAATAATAATAATAATAATAATAATAATATAATATTATTAATAATAATAGTAATAATAATAATAATAGTAATAGTAATAATAATGATAATAATAATATTGATAATAATAATACAATATCAATAGTAATAATAATAAAATTGATAATGATAACAATAATAATGATAATAATAATAATTACAACGATAAATGATGATGATAATGATAAGAAAAAATAATAATATAAATGATAGTAATAATAGTAATGATTAAAAATAATAATTGTTATTGTGTGTTTATTAATTGATAGATTGATAGATAGATAGATAGATAGATAGATAAATAATTGTTTAGTTAGTTTCGAATACCAATACCGTAAACACGAAGTTGCGTTTTAAGTATTATATTTAGTTGGTGAGAGCACCAACCCAAGTTTGGCACAAGGCCATTTTTACGTGCTTTACACGGGCTTTTTATATTCGGTAATACCTTTCACCTAGATAAGCTGCTCTTCCGAGCTAACGAGCCTCATCTGCCCGAGGCTGCTAAAGTGAAAGTAATGGTTTTGACTGGGATTTGGACTCGCATAACACGATCTCACAGCCCGAGCTTCTACCAATGCTCCAGCGTCACTGCCCTAATTTGTATCTTAATATACAGATTATAGTCTACATTTTTAGGCGCTTTTGCAGAACAAGCAAATCGAGAAATATTTTTTTTGCTTAGAGATTTTGCACCGGTTGTAAGAGAGCAATTTGATTGGTTAGGGTTTAGGGTAAAGGTTTACAGTTCAGCCAAATTTCTCCATTTGCTTGTTCTGCAAAAGCGCCCATTTCTATATTCTACTAGATTTACTATTTGTAAAATAAGGCTTGATAATTTTTATATTTATTATGTGAATCATAGTCCTCATTTATTAAATTTACCATACTTCAGATGTGGTTAAATAATTTGTATATCTATTATGCAGATTACAGTTCTCATTTTTATATTTAACTACATTTACTATTTGTGAAGTGAGGCTGAATAATTTGTAAGTTTATTATGTAGACTATAATCCTCATCTTTATATATATTCAATTTACTTTTAGAGTTTTCTATTGTTGGATTGTATGAAGTTTGATAATTTGTATACTGGATAAAGATATGTTAAATCATTGCTAGTTAAGGGTTAGGAAAAAGCAAGAGAACTCATCTTTTGGTATTAAATGAATAATCATTTTTTGATTAGGAATCTCCTTGGTTTTAAAATGCAATTAAGGTAAAGATGAGTCAAATTTTCATTGCTGGTTAGGTAGTTAAATTTTATGAGCTAACACTGTTCATAATAATGATGATAATAATTAAGGAAATATTTATGATTTTTATTGCAAGAATGCGTGAAAAATTGCCAGTTTTTCTTTTTTACATTGAATAGTTAATTATCTAGATGGCTAATGATTGCAGCAGGCCCACTTGCAGCTGTCTCCATACAATGGACCAACTGCAATCATCTGCTTGCAAGAAGTGCACTTGCAGCCATCCACTTGCCACACACTTACTTCCAGCCAGCCGTTTGCATTAGGCCCTTTTAGGGCCATCTGCTGGCAACAGATTCACTTGCAGCCATCTGCTTACCACATGCCCACTTGCAATCATCTGTTTGGAACATGGCTACAAGTAACAAAAAAACTTATAGAAAAACTTACCTTTTGTGGTGGAGTACCAATGGCAAATTCTACGTAATATCCCTGGCCGGGTTGACCATGTAATTCCAAATCATGAACATGATGGGTAGCACTTCTTGCAGAACGGCCATGACGTGCTGCATTTTCTTTGAGTGCAGTTACTGTTTTTTTAAGGGGGATACGAATTATATCTGGATCACAGGTGATTAAATTTACCTGCAACCAGAATAATAGGACTATGGTAAGCAACCAATTGAGTCTGCTCTTCCAAACTATCGTCAGAATCATTGGCAAACTGGTTTGAGGTATGATATTATGGGATTTATTTTTTTTTTTTTTCTTTAACTGAATGTTGAAAATTTATTTGCTTTTAGTTTTATTTTAAGGTGTTTCAGTCAGCCGGTGTGTCACATGTTTGTCATCTCTCAGGAGAGATGAAAGGAGAGGTTATCTCGACATTTTTATCAAATGTGTGTAGTTCGGTATCTGTAAAATAAAAAGAAAAATTCTTTTAATAAAAAAAAACGTAAAAGTGTTGAGTTTAGGGCAGCCATTTTTGTTTGTGACAAAATGAGTGGGAAATTATAAATAAATCAAAAAATGTTTATGATAGAAAAAGAGAAAATAGTTGAAATTTTGAATATTAGATTGTGTTGGGTGTAAGACAGCCATTTTGTGTGCAATAAAATGGGCCTAGTTGAGAAATTATAAGATACAAAAACTCATTGAGAGAAAAAAGAAAATCGTCCAAATTGTGAATATCAGATTTCATTGAGTGCAGGACCTTTTCATGAATGACAAAAATGACCCTAATTTGAAAAATATAAAAACAAAAACTTTTTATAAAAGAGAAAATAGTATAAACTGCAAATATCAGCATCAAGAGAGAGAGAGAAATGGTGGTGGTTGTCATCGTTGAGCTTCAGCTGGGTCATTGTTCAAGGAAAAAGTTTTAAAATAGTAACAGTGGCAGTAATAGGAGTAATAATAACCCAGACAGATTGCCTTTTATAGTTATAGTTGGCAGTATTATTTAGTACAGACATGACCTTTCAAATAAATCAACTACTTCACTTCCATGTTACAAAAGCATTTTTACAGACTGTGTTTGACTAATATTTTATGGTTAGTAAATTTATCATTATCAATAAGCTTATTAATCCCATCAGTGATGTTATGTAACATATAATAATTACAATTCTATACAGCTCAACTAATTTTTTGAACTACATAAGACTTATACAAATAGACTTTTTGGGATCAATAAACTTTAGGCAAAAATATAAATTATTTATGAGAAACACATTTTAGAATAGAAACAGAGAGGCAGAGCAAGAGTGGTAAATGAGGAAAAGACACAGTGATTATTCTATTCTTGTAGTTAACTTTATAAATAACTCATTCATCTCGTAAATGACAAAACAATGTAAATTATTTAACTTTAAGCAAATTGCAAGCAAGAGTGGTAAATGAGGAAAAGACACAGTGATTATTCTATTCTTACAGTTAACTTTATAAATAACTCATTCTTCTCGTAAATGACAAAACAATGTAAATTATTTAACTTTAAGCAAATTGCAAAGAATTTAATCCGTATCTTATGTTACTATGTTCTCTTCTCTACAAGTCAACTAAGTGAAAGCTCTAGAGAATGGGCGTGGTAAAATTCTTTCATAAAATGGGAAACGTTCCCTCTCCATTCCTTTCCTCTCGAAAAGAAAAAAAAAAAAATAATAATAATAAAAAGATCAATCACACAAGAATTAACTCTTTTAAGACTAAATAAAAATAGACATAAAAAAATTTCTTTCTTGAAAACAAATGTGGATTAATAGTCTATCAATTATAAATTAACAAAGGTTGTTCTAAAAGTAAAGAAATGTCACCAATGTTATTTTTTACTGGCATTGCCCTTCCTTTGATGCATGGAGAGTTCAGGCAAGAGAAGCGCTTGGTCAATGCAAGGACCAACCAAGCAAGCTTAATAGTCCTGGCGGAGATTCGAGCTTTGACTCCTTTTTTCGCGTTGGCTCGCAAACGTTCTGCTTGTTGCCAGCAACAATGTTATCGGGCGTGATCGGACCTGATATACCGCCACTCTTATGAGAGGTACAGTATAGACGGGAGACACACCACCCGCAGCACTGGCAACACGGTGTCCAGGCCTAGTGGGCCATTGTTGGTAATATGATGTCATAGTTTGAACTCCATAGCATTGTCGGTAACGACTGACGCTTGCCAACAATTTTATAAAAGTTGAAAAGCTATCAAGACTCGTGTATTACCTTTCAAATGAGCAACCTTTTGAGCTCCAGAATTTTGTTTTTCTGCATTGTCACCATAACTCTCAATATGCTTTGCCAGCAAAAATGACCTGGTCTATTTTCTCTTCAAGAATGTACTTTGTCACCTGTTGCCTATGTGAAAATGATAAACCGTTTTCCAAAATGTGGCGATATCAACTGCATTGGCTTTGTAAACATTCAACAGTGAAAGTTGATTGGTTCAATTTTTTCTGCATGGAGGAATTCAATTTTCTTCTAATGCATGTCCGTGACAGAGGTTGCTACTTTAAATTATTACATAATCAATATTTGCAACAGATGGATGAAACTTTCATGGGATGAAAGTACAAGTTCAGCCATCATAAAAATTGCAGTACTCTCTGATCATTTTGGGTAGAATAAAAAAAGTAGGAGTTATTATTTGGAGAGACAAATGAATACTAACCAATACTCCTCTCAATGTCATATTATTTTTTTCCAAAAGCAAATGTTGCACATTTGTGAAAATTTAATAATAAAAACACAATTTTAATAAAACTATCTTGATTGCAGTGAATATAGTCACAGTAAATAAGAAGCAGAATTTTAATTAGGCAGATTTGGAGACCAGCAAACCAAAATGTGAGCAACGAATTCATTTTGATTAAAATAACAAATTTATTAATTAAACCAAATTCTGCTGGGGAAAAGTTAAGGAAATATTTTTTTCATCATTTTATACACAATATTTTTTTTAAATTACGCTCACTTGTTTTATAATATTTGTTTTTATAATCCATTAAAATTTTTTTTCCTTAATGACAATCCAGCCTATTGATAGCCATTCCTTTTTTATACTTGACTACACCTTCATTATGAATATTCATTTTTTAGTAATTTTTTAGGTTACAAGTGAATATAAAAACTGTTTAGAAATTGATCAAACTAGTAATTTATTAACAATAAAAAAAATCCTAAATAAATTATTAATTATTTATTTATTCAATTCAATCATAATGTCCAATATTTAGGAACTGAATCAAACATTTGAATTAAACAAAACATGGGTAACAGATGGGAAGTTGATAAGAGGGATATTCCAAAAATAATGGAGTATTTTTTTTATTCCTCTCGGATGAAGCAGAGGGGATTGCAAATTGCATTGTTATGATGGCTGAACTTATGCATTCATTACCTGAAAGTTTCATCTTTCTGTTGCAGATACTGACAGTGTAAAGACTCTAAGAAAGAATTCTCTACTGTACACATCAGATGCATTATTGAATGTCATGCAGAAAAAATTTAAATGATCAACATTCACTGGAGCCTGGAGTCTATGAAGTCAGTGCAGTTAATTTTTTTTTAGATTATATGTATAATACAATTTTCATGTCCTGTGACACATAACTATGGTCTTTTGCTTCATGTAATACTGTATAATGATTGTATTGTTTTTACTTAAAAATTGGCATGAAACCAATTTCAAACAAAAATACAGTTAATTTAATTCCAATAACTTTTCTAATTTATACGGATCTTGCTAGCACGATTTAATTTGAATAAATAGTTTTCAATAATTTTTTTATGAGATATTTTTACATATTTGAAGTAATATATAATTATTGACTGTGAGGATTATAATTAACCACCCAATCAATTCTGAATAAATCCACCAGTGCAAATAGAATCCATTAAAAAAAAGTACCCTAATTTCTGATGGACATATACAAAAAAAAAAGAATTATTTACTTGGATTGAATTTCTACCAATAAAATCAATATGAAAAACATCTGTTGTTAGATCAAAATGTGTTAAAGAAATGATGTTTTAAGTCAATATAAATAACTAATGTATATGCCAATTGAAAATAACAGGTTTAAAAAATAACTTTAATAAATTTTACTTTTAGATATTGCTTTTTTTCCAAATATAATTCATTTCAAAATAAATTTTATACATTATTTACTAAAACAAACTAATTCAATCTAGTATATATGTCCATTAAAATAATGGGTTTTAACAATAATTTAATAAATTTTGACTTTAAATATTGAATGTTTTTATAGATTATTTAAGAAAACAAACCATTTCAAATAATTATTCTACTCAATTACAAAAAATCTCTACACTAGGGTTTTAATGATTAAGTGCAGAAAACAAAGAAAACTTCTGTACAGCAAAAATTGCTCAGTTGGTAGTGCATGAGAATGACAAAGGTGATCTGAGAGTGTGGGGTTTGAATCCCAATGTTGCCTATACATTTTAGCCTTTAATCTTTAGAGTATGTCAGATTAACTATATTTAACTAAAAATATGACAGTCTTTATTATATATAAATAAATAAGAATTTCAATTTTTCTTTTCAATAAATTTTTTCTTATTTTCTTTTTAATGAAACGTGTCTGAATAATGATATTCTGCCTTAATATACTAAACATAAATAAATAAGGACAGGAGAGAGGGAGTCTTATCCAAAGAGGTTGCTAGAAAACAAAAATGTGTTTGTTATAGTGTTTCCTAATTCCAGTTTCCAGCTTCCTATTTAATTCTGTTCTTTTTTTTTTTAGTAAATGGGAATAGCCTAAGTAAATATGTCCTATGCATTATCTGGTTATGGTCATATGTTTTTGTTGTGGGTTCGAATCTCATCCTGGTGTCACCACTAGTTGTGGTCGAGTGTGGCGTTGTATACAGTGTAGTTAAAATATAAGAAATAAGACAGTATTTAGGTTTAACAAGTATATTAACAAAAAGTACATAAATAGTGGCATATGGCCTGGCAGCATAGCTGCTGCTATGCTGAAATCCCCTCTCTCTCTCTCTCTCTCTCTCTCTCTCTCTCTCTCTCTCTCTCTCTCTCTCTCTGGTTGACGAGAGAGATCACATTTATAGTGATTGGGAGAGTTTATTCTGAGGTGTGTTTCACCCACAACAGTTTTCTTTAGGTGTTTTGTTTCTAATTTTCAGCTTCCTATTTTGGGTTTTATTTTGTTATAGTTTATTTTCTCTTTTGTTCTCCAATAATTTCTCACATTTTTCTTTTTATGCATTTGTTTATACAGGGTTTTGTGTAATGGCCTTGTGCCAAACTTGATTGGTGCTGCTCACCATGTAAATATTATATTGGGTTTTGTGTCAGTGTGTTGCATTTTGAGACTTTCATCATCGTATTTTATCGCACAGTGATGTGAGTGATGTAACAATTAGTTTCCTTGGAAGGAGTAGCAGGGGCACCGCATGCAGGTTTGTTAATTGCTCTGGTACAGTACATGGTATTATTAAATAGTCACCCATCTATCCAGTGACCAAGCTCAACATTGCTTAACTTTGGTGATCTGATGGGAACCAGACTCTCCAATGTGGCTTGACCGTCCTTTGATACTTTGATCCATTTTTATTTTTTAGCGAGGATTTTGCTGCTTTGACAATTAGTCTCCTCCTCTTTTGACTTTTATTGTGACAGGGAATCCACAAGACAATCGATTGATTCACAAGTTAAATATTAGAAAATTTACAACTATTCTGAACAAGCCAAACCTGTGACAAATTTTACATATATATCAAAAGTGGGTCTAACTCATTTGTGTCTTTGACATCTGAATTGGTTTGTTTAAATAAGTTCAAATAAATATCTGAGTCATAGTTTCTGTGTTGTTTTTTTTTTTCTTTTCTAATTTCCATAAAAATTGCATTTTTCCATTGATATTTTAGATAATTTAAAATAAGTATAATTTATATATACTTGGTGAGCAGTACCAACCAAGTCTAGCACAAGGCCATTTTAAGGTGAATGCAATGGTTTTGACTGTGATTTGAACACGCCTACTACGATCCCAGAGCCCAAGCTTTTACCAATGCTCCACTTTCGCTGCCCTTTATAATAAGTATAAATTATGAGTAAAAATTCAATTGAAAATTAAACAAAAATGTTTTTTCTTTAATTTTGAGTGATACCAATTCTAAAGAGACAATCTTGGATCAGTTCTTTGACAATTGGAAAATTCCATTTCCATTCAAAAATGGTCAAAAATCATCATGAGTGTATGAAGCAATTGGAATATTTCATTTGTATTTAGTGAAGTCCAAGAACAACACAGTTATATTACAAAAATAAACTTTTTTTTCATTCTAAGTGACACCAAGTCCAAGAAGATAATTTTGAAAAAATTAGTTCTTTAGCAGTTGAAATCTTCCATTTTCATTCAGATGGATCAAAAAGTGTCATAGTTGTACTAATTAAGTAACTAATGATGTGGCAAGAAGAATTATAATATATAATATATAATATATAGATAAGAAAAGAAAGAAAAATTTATTTATTCCAGCTTGGTCAAGAACAAATTCTCATTATGCCTGACAAGAATGTAAATAAAAAAAAAAAGAAAAAGAATTATTTATACCCTTAGAGACATAAAGTAGCTGTCAGCATAATTGAATGGCAAAACAATTACTAAGAAGACATAGTTGTCTTTTTTAATCAGGCTTTCAACCAATTCTGTTTCAAGAAATTCACCAAGTTGGTAAAAAGCCAAGCCAGAGTGGCCATTTTGAATTTCTTTATTTGTAACATTCACATCCATTTCTTCAGTATTAAATATTCAAAAAGTTTTTGTCATAACTAATTAACTGCACACAAATTAACTTATCGATAAGTCGATAGAATTTTTTTGAGTTACTTTTTTCAACAAAAACCAAAAAATCTAAAAATTCTAAGTCTGTGCTACTTTATAAAAAGAAAAGTGTGTTTGTTTTATGGCACATCAATTTCCTTGCTTAACAGCAAGAAAACAATCAAAAATAAAATCATTTAAAAGGAAAAATGCATCTTGTTTGAAAAATTAACACTTGCTTAATATACTCTGTGTGTGTGTGTCTATGTGTGTGTGTGTGTGTGTGTGCACGCGCGCATACAAGTTCGGTACTATCCACATTTTTAAGGGTGGTTGGAGAACAAATATATTCGTAACTGTTTAAGTTTTCAAATAGGACAATTTTATATAAATGTGTGTGTGTGTTTAGTATTTGACTTAACACACATATATATATATATATATATATATATATATATACATATATATATATACATATATATATATATTTGTGTGTAGA
>JAUZSX010350302.1:0-10148 GCA_034780655.1 Idiosepius hallami
AGAGGTGCGCGATTGCATAAAACATACACACACACACACACACACAACGACATCTTGACTTTTATATATAAGATTATCATCGTCATAAGCAGCCCTTCATTGCTGCTGATGACTATTCTATAAAGTGGTGCCCTCTCCTCTGGTGCTGCTGCCGTCCACGTGCATTATGAAACTCGTTATAGCAGAGCGCACACATGTGCAAGTCAGGCGTGTGACGTTGCAGGTGTCTCTGATAGGATACGTCCTTCAATTTTGGGGGTATAATTTTTTTGCCCTTCCTGAGGCTCCCATGCCAGCTACTTCTGTCAAGAGCCAGGTGCTCCAACTCTTCACCTCAATATCCATTTATATATATATATATATATATATTAATGATGACAAAGATCAATCTGTGGGTGGATCGTTCCTCAAATTTACAGTTAGAGTGCTGGATATCAATGATAGAGCATGGTAAATGGTAAATAAATCCAAACCTGGAATCGGTGGCCACTAGTGACTGTCAGTTTTACGCTTACGCGCTCCTCATGTCTGATAATAGCGCAAGCGTAAAACTAAGTGTCACCAGCAGCCGCCGCCGATTCCAGGTTTTGATATATTTACTACTTACTGATAATTATATATATATATATATATATATATATATATATATATATATTAATTTTGGCAGTCATGGTGAAGCATTGGTAAAGGCTCGGGTTCTAGAATCGTATTACCCGAGTTCAAATCCCAGTCAAAACCATTAGTTTCACTTTAGCAACCTCGGGTAGATGGGGCTTGTTACTCGGGAGAGCAGCTCATCTAGGTGAAGATTAACACCGAATATAAAAAGCCCGGGTAAGAGCACGTAAAAGTGGTCGTATACCAAACTTAGGGTGTTCACCAAGTAAATATATATATATATATATATATATTAGTACCACATTAGAAACTTTTACAATATAACGAAAATATATCGTCCAAATATGTGTATGATTCATACACATATTTGGACGATATATTTTTATGTATCAATGAGGGTAGAGCTGAATGCCTTGAGGTATTGACACACAACGGGTCCAGTAGACTGTGAAACCTGACAAGTTGTACCATATAAATGATTATTTCTAAACACAATGAATTTTCCTAGAGGAATGGAATAAGATAACTTGTATCCAATTAAAATATATTTACTCGATTAATTCTATAGAAAAAATATCCGCCATGATTCTGAAACATTTTATCTAGTTGATTCTATCGAACTGTTTTAATGATTAAAGTTTTTTAGATGTTTCTACAAGGAACAAAAAAACGAAGATTTCTTTTTAGTCATAGTCAAAATTGTAAGATTGTGAGGTTCAATCGAAAAGTTCTGAATCCACCTGAGATACACGTTTAGTGTTTTACAACATTCATTTTTATGTATTTAAAATTAGAATATTTAGGCATAGACGCATAGCAAGGAAGTTTTGCCCCGGGTGGCACAATCAAGTGGCGGCTTTTTGAGAGGGTAAAATAGATAGAATAAATTGTAAAACGTCAACAACAAATCTGAAACTTTATAACCGAAATGAGTTTTTTAAGATTGGTTGGTTTATTTGACCAGCATATCGGCTCTCATTGGGTCATTTATTGCTGTGAACTGATTTTATTTAATTTCGATTGTTTATACTTTTTAAATTTTTTTTTTAATTAGTAGTTGTTTGTTTGAGTGTTTTTTTTTTTGTTTTATTTTATAAGATGAATGTGTTTGATTTAGTTTAGGGGCTTATTGTTAAGATATTGTATTATATTTTTTTTTATAGTTTGATCTCTTTCATGAATGAGAGAATGTCATCTGTGCAGATGTTTTTAGATAAGTTTTTTATATTGTTGGATTATAGATGGGTTTTTCTTACGATACTGTAGGTTTTACATTCTATGAGGATATGTTCGATTGTATAGGCCCTCTGACATGATGGGCATTTTGGTGGTTGTTTCTGATTAAATATATAAGAGTGCGTAAGTTTTGTGTGGCCAATGTGTATTCTGGATAAAATGACTTGTTCTTTTCTTGATTGTCTCCAATCTCCTAAGGTGGGTTTAATTTTTTTTTTTTAAATTGTTGTTTGGGTTGTTGCAATTCTGCGCGGAAAGTTTTGATGAAATTAGGTCTGTGTATGGGATGTTGATGATTTTAGGGTTCAAGTTTAAAGCTGATTTGGCTGCCAAATTTGCTTTTCAATACCATTCACTCTGATGTGGCTTGGGATCCAACTCATAAATATTTGTGGGTATTTAGTGAGTTTAGCCTGTTTAAGGTTATCATACATTTATTTATCGGCGTATTGATACTGTTTTTAAACGAATTTTTTTAACTGTATCTTCAATCCAATGAAAATAAATATTGTAAGTTAATCATAATTAGATCTTTAATTGCAGGTTTATGAAAATTAATATATTTAGAGCTTTTGTAATTTTGAACCATAACAGATTATCAGTGGTGAGGGTGGCGCAAATCTTACGACTGCCCCAGGTGGAAAAAACTGTTGCAACACTACTTTCTTTAACATTTGCCATAATGTATTCTTTATTTCTCTTTATAGCTTATTAATCACGGTTTTGTGTGTTGAGAGGGTTGTAATGAAACCATTTTAGTACGTGTCTTGTGATCGAATTCGTTAAATAATTATTTGACTTTTGCAAATGAAGCGAATTAAAAGCACAAAATTGAAAAAAAAAAGAAAACACAATTTAAATATTATCACGTAATCATTTTTTTTTCTTTTTTTTTTATAATGGAACAAGATATTCCTAGCTTTGTTGTTGATCTTGTCTTGTCTTGGTGTGAATGAAATCAGTATTTCCTGTTTTTTAGAGGGTGAGGAATCAATTGTATTTTTTTTAAATTTTTGTTTGTTTGTTTTTTCGAATCTCTGAAAAGAAATATTTGATTCCCTGTAAAAAAATTCTAAAAACATATAAGTCATCTATCTTTAAAAGTAAAAAAAAATCATCTGATTACTATTTCTAATAAATTCAACGGTATTAGTGTATTTTCGCACACTTGGGTGTTCATATGCAGTTTGAACTAACTATAAATAGATATGGGTGTTAAAATTCAGTATTACCTGATCGACTCGTTAACTTTATTTTTGTTACCAAAATCTAGTACTAGTTTTAGTATTGATGATTTAAATGAGGATTATGATTCTTTTCTAAAAGATAATATATTTATTAGGAAATAGTATAAGAATTGGTCAGATTTACAATTGCAAATTGTTTTCACACTACCATCCTTGTAAAAGTGGGAAATTTCCAATGATTTTGACACTAAATTAATCACAAATTTTATTTCAAAATACCAGTACACACACACAAAAAAAACACAGTAAAAACTGTTGAATCCAACAAAATTTGTATTTTAAATATACACCATTTTTTTAAAAATTTGTTCTTGGATATTTTCACTTGGGACAGTGGATAGGCGTGCGAACTTTCAAACCGTAACACGTGAGTTCGAATCGTATTCACTGCATCATGTTCACATTAGGAGTAATACCATATGAGAATTTATGAATACCCCTACTTCCTACTGCTATAATTATTGACTCTTGTTATGGTTATTATGATTAAAAACGTAAGACATTTTTACGTCGAAAATTTATGCAGTTGATGAACGTATTATGACGGTCGATTAAAATTCAAAAATTACTCTTCTTGCTGTAGTAATTTTTATTACTAACAGAACCCGTGTAAATTTCACAGTAGTTGAGAACTTAAACCTCACATAAGCATGAAACTTTTTATCACATAAACAAACAATGAGAACTTCTTTCAATATAAAAATCAGTGTCCAATTAATTCAGATCAGACAGCAAATTTAAAAAATTACTTTTGAAAATTAACTTAAAGATAAAATGGTATCTATTTTTCTCGAAATTTTCCTTGGCTGTAGTTATTATCCAATCAAAATTTGTTAGCGAATGACGTCATGATAACCAACGAATTTTTTATCGTATTAATATATAGAAGAAGATTATTATTATTATCATTATTATTAAGTTAGCTAATTCTCTTGCTTGGCGAGTAGAGAGTCGATTTCGTAACAGTTTTTTTTTGTATTCGCCTGGCAGAGATCGGGTATCCCTATGCAGGGTAGTCTCTTTCCGAAGGAAGACTTCAAGGCAGCAGTGGGATTTAGAGTCAGAATTCCCATCTCTTAGCATTTTTGCCTTAACAAGGCCCACAAAAGAGTGGGGTTTTCCATGGCTTCTGTATTCATTGTTACCATGTTAGATGAGAGACTCTACATAGTTAACGAGCTCCATCTACCCAAGGCAACTAAAGGTGTATGTAATGGTTTTGTAGGCGGAAAGATGGAGCATTGGTAAAAGCTTCGACTCGGGAATCGTATTACTCGAATATAAATCCCAATCAAAACCATTGTAATAGTTGGTTCATAGATTTTACGCATAATGAAAGCTTAAAAAATTATTTAATTTCTTTTTTTTTTAATTATTAATCCTTTGGAGCCTTACGAAAAAAGCAATAACACGAGGAAAAGATTCTACGTATTTTAGCCAATTATGGAGGCCCGCAGTATCGGCTGTGTCGTCTTCTTCTCCGAGGCTGATAGATCGGCTTTTCTGAATTCAAAGGGTTAAACTCCTTAGGCTTTACAGTTAATCTAAAAGACAGAATGCCTAACCAACAAATATAAAAATCCAATTAGCCAATCACAGAGGGTTGAAGTATCAGCCGTGTCATCTTTTTCGCTAGAGCCGATACATCGGCCTTTCCAGGTCTTTCCAAGATTAATCTCCTTAGGTTTTGCACGAACAGTTAACCTAAAAGACCGAATGCCTAACCAGCAAATGTAAAATCTAGGTCGAACTTAAATAGATGAAATCTGCTCCAGGCTGAAATCAATAATTTCTTAATTTACTTTTCATTATTTCAGTTCAGTGCTCAGCTGTTTCCAATTGTCCCTTTTCACAGCACTGGACATTTACATCCACCTAAATTCCGGGCTGAACAGGAAGAGAATGAAACAGGGTTTTATGCTTTTTCACTTTGGGATCTTTTGATGCGAGAGAAAAAAAAATTCTAGCGTAATTTTTCTCGCTTTCGAGTCTCCAATCTCCACCAAAATGATAAAATGGACGGGAGACAAAAAAAAAATAAAATAAAATTAAAAAAAAAACAGGAATTTTACTAGATGTAACGACATCCGATTATGTGGCGTTGTATAAATGTCAAATCTAATTTAGTCATTAGCAATTCAAATTGGAAACGCCTCTAAATGGCTTAAAATTATTATTGGCTTTCATGAGACACAGGGGCAGTCGAGATGGCCAAGTGGATAGACAGTCAGACTTCGGAATCGTAGTACGCGAGTTCGAATCCAATTAGTGCTGCTTACGTTGACATGTCGAATAATACCATTGGAAAATGTATGAATCTCCCTCTTCCCGCCAGCTATGGGTTAGCTACTGTGACGTGTGTTATTGGAAAAATAATTAGAATTATTGGAATAAAATAAATAAATCATGAAAATGACCTAAAACGGGTTGATAGGTCGTTAAGTACAAAACAAATTTGTCAGATGAGTTAGTAGGGCCATACAAACAATTTTCTGATACATATGGCTGTCTGCCCCATGTCTCTGCTCTAGAGAGATCCCGAAGAGGGCAATTTGGGGGCCATTGTAACTGTTAAAAACTGAGTTATTCTCATTCCTTCTCCTAAGGAAACCACGTTCAGATAATCTGAGAGCAAGAAAACTATCATTCCCTGATGTCATCTCCAACTATATAGGTATCAAAGATGAGGTGCTAGGGACGGCAATGCTTGATAGGGAGGTTTAGTGCAGGTTAATGAGGCCCCATAACAACAACTACGGTCGAATAATGGCCATGATTTCTTGATCCATCTTACCCACAAAAGTTTTTAACTAAACTACATCAAAAATATAAATGAGAGCAACCGGTATTGGGGAGGTCCATCTGGGTCAGCAGTCGGGTTTCGGAATCGTAGTATGCGACTACAAATTCCAGACATTCCATTTGCAGTCATAATTGGACTAATACTCTTGGAAAAGGTATTAACCCTAATCCCAATATTCCCTTCAGCTATGGGTTAAATAGCAAACACTGTGTTATCTAAAAAAAAAACACTACGTGTGTATACATAGAAATGTTCTTGGTGTCAAATGACCTAAAAAGGTTGATATGCTGCAAAACACAAACAAGCAAGCAACCGGTGTTTGCTTCACACTTAAAACCAAGCGGAACTAAAATAGTCAATTTGCCATTCAACATTTATTTCTTTTTTTATCTTTATGAAAAATATAATTGACAATGATTTTCTTTCATTTTTTCTTGTCTTTCTGGATATTTGAAATTCTGCTTATTTGAAGTTCTGCTTCATGAATATTTAAGTAGAAAATCACGGCGTTCATCCAGTTGAATATGTCATGAATCATTAGCAAACACAAAACCCGTACATTTGTATAATAATGACCCAAGAGAATTGAGTTATTTAGCCGTAGCTAATAGTCCGGGCTAAAAAGCACGTCGACCTTGCACCAAACCGACTATTTAACTTCAGTGGGTCCAAAGGAAAGCCATAATTCAGAGGCCATAACCAATAGTCAAAATTAGTTATATTCAAGTAACATACAGAAACGTGTCCAGGGCACCCGAAGCTACACTCTGAATCCAAAGAAATTAAATTCTGAGGGGTTTGCAGGTTATCCTCATTTTAAGCCAGTACAATTTTTCATTTTTTATACTTGTGGGTACCCTTAAATAAAGGACCATAACCAATAGTCCAAATTAGTCATATATTTGTTAACATACAGAAACGTGTCCCGGGGACCCTAATCTACATTCTAGACCCATATAATAAAATTAACATATTTTCCAAGGAAAAAATAGCGTACTAAATAATATATTTGCACAGACAAATTTGGGAAAAAACATTCATGTGGTAACGATTTTATGTAACAAAAGATTTATAACAAAAAATATTATTAAACGAAAGAAAGATAAACATTTTGCAAATTCGTACAAAAACATTACTTTTATAAAAAAAAGGGAATAAAAAGAAAATGAAATTATGTTAAACAAGCAATATTTTTTTCCACTGGCTAATTCTTCCACGTTCTTTAACAAAGAGAGATTTCCTCTGTAAAATATTTGTCCATTTTATTACCGAAATAATTTTCTTTATATAGAACTTTTTTTTTTAAACTAATACTTATTCCGCCTTAGAAATCTAACCTTTCTAAAGAACTGATATATCGGCCCTGAGTTTGGCACAAGGCCATTTTACGTGCTCTTTCCTGGGCTTTTTACATTCGGTGTTACCCTTTACTTAGATGAGCTGCTCTCCCGAGTTAACGATGCCCATTAGCCCTTTTAAGGTGGTAGTATGATATTTACTTGGTGAGCACCCCCAAGTTTGGAACAAGGCCATTTTTATGTGCTCTTACCCGAACTTTATATATTCGGTGTTACCCTTCACCTAGATGAACTGCTCTCCCGAGCCCCATCTGCCCGAGGCTGCTAAAGTGAAAGTAATGATTTTGACTGGGATTTGAACTCGCGGAACACGATCTCACAGCCCGAGCTTCGACCAATGCTCCACCGTCGCTGCCCAATTAATTCTCATTATGGTAGTCATGGTAATGGTACATCTTAGTAAATTTATAGTTTAGGTGTGATATTAGTACAAAAAAATTGTTTTAATTTTCTTATGGAATTTCTTAATGGAGCTTACTAATCTATCAAAAATCAACCCTAACCCTAACACCAACCCTCAATCCTAAAACCAGCCCTAACTCCCACCTACTTGATACTTAATGATTTGCAACAAATCAAACCTAACACCTTTCCTAAGAACCCTTCCCTTTGGAAAAAATATTAATATTTTCGGAACAAGTAATTTCTGATGGAAAAAATACGATAGTGTGTTGTATGTGCCTTAAGGATTTCATAGAGTATGTTAGTATTTTCTTGCGGAATTCACGCCTAAACTATAAAAATTCCTAGATTTTTTTTTAATTTTTGAAAGACAGAGAAATCAGAAAAAAGTCTTCAGTTTCTAAAAAACAATAAACGATGTTAACCCTTTAAATCCTAAAGAACCGATATATCGACCCTGGTGACTTAAGGCATAAGAAGACACACACATGCAACAATATTTTAATCTCCACCTTGGACCCAGACTTAGCAATGTTACCAAGTAATCACTCAGAGCCGTTCTATTAAAAAAAACAGAGTCGAAATGTCAGTGTGTCTATTTTTGTCTTCGGTTATTAGAGCCGATATATCGGCGGCCCCTTAGAGTCGAAAGAGTTAAAGTTTTTGATGTACAATTATGTAACTTTCACAATTTGCTAGAAACTTTTTAAAGAAAGTTTTGTATTCGCCAAAAAGAATCTTAAGAATAAAACCTTTTCTAAAAAGTGACTTTTAGCCGTAAAATTTCCCATTTCCTGTTGTCGCGGCAGCTGGTGAGTGGTGTGGATAATTAATGGTAAAAGTAGAGCCCGACCAGCGACCGCCATCGCAAACTTTGAAAAAAAAAAGAAACAATATAGTTAAGCAAAGGAAATGACAAGAGGCAGATGTTAAATAATTTTATATGATCGTGCAGATGAGGCAAGGATGGCAGGAATGCACAAGGCACAAGGTATACTAATTCTGAAAACCCTGGTAGATGAGGCATCATGTCAACTCAATGAGAACTCATCTAGGTTAAGGTAATAATTACAAAAATAGATCTGGAACTGGAATTTTATGAGCACATAAAACTTACCTTGTGCTCAAATTGGTTTTATAAAACTTTTATGCTGCTGCTGCTAATCGACTAAGTGTCTTATTTTTTTGAAATTGCCTACAGTGGTCACTGAACATTATTAATCGGTCCCTTAGTGTCGAAAGGGTTAAGAAGCGCATTCATGCCGGCCCGGCCGCCGCCACAGTCATCACCATATTCGCAAGAAATCTGGAATAATACTAAAAAATGTTCTTATTATTTCTCTTGGAAAGTATCCATTATTCTTTTTTTTATCTTTTACAGGTTTTTTTTTCTTTCCTTTCTTTCTTTTTTTTTTAACAATTAACAATAAAAGAGAAAATATTATTTTTTTCAAAATTCCCCGGTAACAAAATTCAATTGTTTTAAAAAGTTTTCAATTCAAGCTAGGTAATTAAAAACTAATTAATATTTTGCTTCGCATTAATTAATTACTCATTATTATCAAAGAAAGAAAGGTAACGCTGTCAGCAGCGCGCACGCACACGCACGCCCGGTTCGATTACCAATTTCTAAAAAATAAAATAAATTAAATAAATGAACAACAATTTTGTTGAAGGTGTGTGTGTGTGTGTGTGTGTGTGTGTGTGTGTCCGTTCCGGGTGTAAGTTGAATTGCAATTGCATCCAAAAAAAAAAAAAGGTGGGGAAAAAAATGCTCGTACTTGTCTCTCGCTGAAACTAATTAAAATAAATGATTATGTATTTTTGATATTGACATTTTTTAAAAAATTATTTTCTTCGATCAACCCTCCTCACCACACCACCAACCACACACATGTTCACCGCGGACACGGGACGAGACCATGTGGACTCTGGTCTTGGCTCTGACTTTATTGCATTCATTCCACATCACGTGTTTAAAAGGGGATTGGTTGTTGTTAAAATGTTGAATTGTTATTGTCTTGTTTAAAGTTTAAACAACGAAATGTTGAAATTGGTTCAGTGATTATTGTGTGCACTTACTGTGTGCAAACAGATAACGAACAACAGTGAACAAAAACACGAGTGCAGTCAGTCAGTAGTCCGTCCGCCACAAACACACACTACACCATTTTTGCTTGATCTTTAACCACGAATAAAATTGAACACACACACGCAAGTGACAACAAGTAAACACAACGATTGAAATAAACAATAACTATAGGGCCTTCGTCAAGAATGTAAAAACAATAAAAAATCTATTTCTTTTGTTGAATTTAGTTGTAGTGCCAAATATTTAAATTATTTTATTTATAAAAATTAATTAAATGTAATTTTTTATCTCCAAAATTTAATTAAAACGTATTTTTTAATAATGTCAAAAATGCCAACGACAAAAAAAATCATATCTCTACATGAATTTTTGTAGTTTTAGATGATATTCTT
>JAUZSX010350313.1:0-10147 GCA_034780655.1 Idiosepius hallami
ATCGTTGGGATGAGGCTTGAAGATGTGTACAAGTATTATCCGGACTGTTGTCCTCATCCTTATCATTGCTATATTCATTATCCTTGGGATGAGGCTTGAAGATTTGTACAGCTATTATTTGGACTTTTGTCCTCATCCTTATCATTGCTATATTCAGAACGTTTCGGCCGATTAATCCTTCGATTTTCTTCAGGTCATTATCTTGGTAACCTTCTTGTCGAATTTCGAACTCAACCCTTTATTCCAACAATGGAGCAGCCTGCTTTCGTTATATTAATATAGCAATGATTAGGATGTAGACAACAGTCCGATAATTGTTGTACAGACAGTGGTCTTTTCAGAAGCATCGTCAACATTTTTTTATATACAAGACTTGTACTAAAACTAATGCCAACTTTTTATTATTCGATGGTTATCCATAAGAATATATTTAATTCGTAATCTAACGAGAACAGTTGTAACAAACGTGACGGAGACCGCACTGATGTTAATGGCGAATGAAAAATATTAGTGACAAGAAAGAGTTAACGAATTCTAAACTAATAGCATTACTTCAAACACTACTAAAACAATACACAAATCTTCGAGACAGTGTATTTACCCCTTTCGACCCTAAAGGGCCGATATATCGACCTTAGTAATTTGAGACAAAAAAAAGACACATCGACATTTTGACCTTTTAATAGAATGACTCTGAGTGACTCATCGGTAGTTTTTCAAAGTCAGGATCCAAAATTTAAGGCCGAAATAACAATGTAGGGGTGTCTTCTTTTGCCTTAGATTGGCAGGGCCGATATATTGGTTTCTTTGGGTTTAAAGGGTTAAACGGTAGTCGACGTGGCTCAGTGGATAGACAATCGGACTTCGGAACCGCACTACGCGGGTTCGAATCCAAGTTGTTTCGTCTACGTTCACATATTTTGATTAATACCCTAGTAAAAGGTATGATGCCAAATCTTCCCTCCAGCTATGGGTTAAATAGTGCAAGACCTCAACGGTGGATGTGGTGGATGATGTCTACAATGACACAATGGCACTGAACTCGGACGGAGGCTGCAACAGAGGATAGCCTCCAGTCGTCGTGGTTCTCTCCATGCCATTGGAACCAGGTCCTCCTATGCCAAGAGGCCGTGTTGTGACTGCAGGTGCATCAGTCTCCCCACCTTAAAAGACATCACGCGCAGGCGTCTTCCCGAAAGGATCCACAGGGACCAAAAACGGAGGACAGTCATACTCGAACACAAGTGACCGCCAATGATGATGATAAGAGACAACAACAAAACATGAGAATTATAGTACCGGAAAGATGAATGATAAAGAAGATTAAGATCTATCAACCAAATAAAGAGCAATAGTTACTGTTAAGTAAATAATATTTTTCTTATGGAATTTAATAGTTGTCATGATGAGAAAAACTGCATGGATCTTATTTCAATTCATATATATATACACATATGTATAAAATGGTGATATATATGATTTGCTTGAAATTTAAGAAGGCTTAAAGACAATAGGGGATTGCTTAAAATTCCTCACTATGAATATTTTGGTAGATTTATTTTGGGATAATTGGCTTTCTTTATATTTTTACCTTGTTTTATTTTAAAGTCACAGTGACTTTTCAAAGATATAAGCAGCTAAATTCAAAATAACTTTGATACTAAGTGCAACACATACTTTTACATTGTATGTTCAAAAAATTACTGTGCACCTACTGAGACTAAACAAGGACCATAGAGAGCCATTCTAAAAATCCTTAACAAAATGTTTAATTTGTTTGTTTGTTTTGCATTTAATGGCATATCAACCTTTTGAGGTCATTTAATGCCGAGAACAATTAATTTAGGTAAACATTGTTTTTATACACACGTAGTTTTTTTAAAATAAATTGCGCTATTTAATCCATAGCTGGAGAGAAGATAGGGCTTCATATCTTTACCAAGGGTATTAATTGACATGTCAACGTAGACGGAGCAATTTTGATTCGAACCATTGTACTATGATTCTAAAGTCCAATTGTCTATCCACTGGGCCATGTTGACTGCCCCACAAAATGTTTAGAGCAGTAAATTTATTTGAAAGAACACTGATTGTCTCTTAATTCATTAAATAGGAGTGCATGGTAATTTTCTGAAAATTTTCTATATGTTTAGCTATCTATCTATTTGTCTATCTATCTAAAGTTCTACTTCTGTAATATATATATAAGGTGTGCAACACCAACCAAGTTTGGCACAAGGCCATTTATAAGGTGAATGTAATGGTTTTGACTGGGAGTTGAACTCGTGTACTATAATTCCAGAGCCCGGGCCTCTACCAATGCTCCACTATCGCTGCTTCTGTAATGTTAAATCTTTTCAATAAAATTTTACGGAGCAAGATATTATTATTATTATTAATATTTTGGGATCTCACAACAATTACCAGGCACTCTCGCACCAAGCAACCAGTGGTTTTTACTGGAGTCAGAGTGACAACAAATCTCCTTTGATTTCCAGCAGTATCCATACTATTTCAGTCGAGAACTGTATGGTGTAATTCTTAGGCCGATATATCGGCCCCTTAGGGTCAAAAGGGTTAATACTTTTTGGGATCAATTAGTGTTTATTGGGATAATTTATGACTTCAAAAAGCCAGTCCACTTGGCCTTGGATTAATGATTGATTAGCTTGAAATCCCGACAACATTTGGCACTGATAACACTGGCAAATAAATGTGTTTGACAACTTCATGGTCAAATCAAAAGGCTTTATTTCTTGACTAATTAAATTAGCAAGCTCCTGTTTTGCTTTGTGTTGTGAAGGAACTATAACTGGCTATACACCGGAAGACGACACCGGACGACACCGCTCAGTACGAACGTCGGTCCAGACCCACAGTAGCAGTAAGACGAATGGTCTTACCTCCTCCTCAGACTTTCTTCCCCATACTTATTACTATGAACCTTATACTTACCTTGGCGAGCAGCCTTATGTTTCTGTATTATAAATAAACCCCTTTTTACACTTCCACTCGGTGTAACTTACTTGTCTTATTTCCTAAGTATTTTAGGAATATAACACTTTGGAACTTTCAAACACACACACACACACACACACACACAACGAGGTGGTCCACTTGGCCTAGAGGGTATGCAGTTTGATTCCTAGTCATTCCATTTGCATTTCTAATTGGAATACTACCCTTGTGAAAAGTATGAATCTCAATATTCCCCCAAAGCTATAGGTTAAATAGAGCACATTGTGTTGGTGAAAAAATACCATGTGAGGACAAAAAGAAGGTTTATCAAAATATGATTGTTCTCAGCATTAAATAAACTAAAAAGGTTGATATGCCATGAAAACAAACAAACAAGTACACATGCACACATATTCTCAGCTTCTTTTATTTCTTTTATGTTTAAATCCACCCATTTTTTAAGGGTTAGAATAACATTAAAAATTTAATCCCCAATTTGCTAAAGAATAAAAACTCACTTTTCATTTCACTACAAACAACCAAGTGCATTACTGATTTAGTATTGGATACTTGTGCGTTACAGGAGGAATATAGGTATCTATATGTATATACATACTTAGTGGTACACCAGAGGATAATATAAAGGGCTAAAAAATTGTAGACTCTAAATAGAATTAATACAATTTAATCCCTGCTTGGTTATAATTACTACAAAAATTGTATATACCCATAATTAAGAATTACTATTCTCTGTTGATTTTTAATAATAAATGTGTAAATAATAATGATGATAATAATTAATTAGCTAAATATGCAGAATATACATATGTGTGTGTGTAAGCAGGCTATTAGTTAAGTTTGATTATTAATGCACTGAAGCATAATACTCAACCAAAAGAAAAAGACCTATTCCCTGCTGGTTTATCAAGTCATAAACTCTATTTGATTTGCACAGTAGCTAAGTCAACAATATTTCAAAACGTGCACATAACATTAATGGCATTGAATTCAAGATTTATGTCCTTAATAATAACGATGCTCCCTATGCCAGCAATAAACATGAGAATGGGATTTGTTCTAGGTGTTCACTGTCAATACGAAACATTTATGGGAAATTGATCTATGAAAATGAGATGATAAATATGTATATTGATATTAGAAGTCATAATCATAACACGATCACTGTTTGAAGTGTATACTATTATGAAATTTCATTTCCATTTTTGATGTTAGCTTATGGTCTTTCTTTCAAACTAAGTTGCTTTTGTTTCTAGGCTGCGGGCCCAAAGGTCTATATCACTGTAGAATTAACATTCTGTGATTTATAGTTAGGATAGAACATGACAAAAAATGGTTTAAGAAATACCAGAACTCCTCTAAAGAGTTTTATTATTGTTCCTCAAGAGCAAATATTGCACATTGGTAAAAATTTAATGATAACAACACAATCTATGTATTTAGAAAAGGGACATTACTTGGCTGTGGGAGGAACAGTCTCTAAGAAACCACTCTACCACTTTGGTGTTTAGCGACTTGAAGTTTGATATTTGCCATAATCCTACCCTTTCTGATTGGTTTTAGGCTGTTAAAATGAGGATCCAGTAAGAGCAGTGTTATAAGAGGACCGTATTAAAGGTGAAATATTGATATGTCTTTTGCCTTAGGTTACTAATGCTGATATATCGGCCCTCTTAGACCTAAGGGTTAAAAGAAAGCCAATTATTGAAGTGTGAAATCTGGCATGTTGGGTGTTCCCTGCTGCTTGTATATATTCTTTATAGGCAACTAAATAAACTATCATATTTTACCCTAAAAACGCCTATTCACACTGTGTATTTTGCCTCAAGAGAAAGCAACGATCCTGCTCCTATTCTTCCTAGTTTTATCTGCTTTTGAGAGAAGAGAGCCCAATAACTTGAACATTTTTTTCTTTGTTTTTTCCTAGTTATTTGGTTTTGATAAAAAAATAGAAAATAAATTCCGATGATATGTGATAGAAAAATTAATTAGAAAAAACAAAAACAAGAATATATTCAGTGCCAACACGTTTCGGATTTATCCTATTTCAGGGCACATTTTTTATTATTATTATTATTATATTTTGTCCATTGGGACATCAAGTCACTCAGAGCTAGTTTTTAAGGCACCATATAAGGGTCGGAATATCGGTGTGTCTTCTTTTGCCTTAGGTTGCCAGGGCCAAAATATCGGCCCTTTAAAGTCTAAAGGGTTAAATAGTTTATCTAGTCCTGCTCAAAATGTTTTCATGAAAATTGTATCTCCAAAATGGCTGTTAATCTGCTCAGCATTGAATGAGTGGAAAAGATTGATATGCCATAAAAAAAATCAATAAATCAATCTTTTTCATTTTTCTTTACTTTCTCATTATTGACTGTCTTTCTATTTCTCTAAATTTTTGTTTTTATTTTGATGTTTTCTCTTTCTTTTTCAACTTCTTTCTTTTCTCTCTCACTCTCTCTCTCTCTTTCTCTCTACCTCTCTCCTTCAGGTTTTATTACCCCACCAGACTCCTGTGCACAAATTTTTTTTGTTTGTTTTTATTTTGGTCCCCCCTTCCCCCTCCCTCCCCCCCCCCGGCAACCTTCTATACTCTTATCCATTTTACACCCTGTTCTTCTCACCCATCTTTCTGAAAGGGAGAGCACGTGCTTTGTATACTAATAGTTCTCCTCCTGTGTTCTGAGGAGAGAGGCATGCATCATCATCTATCAACAGCTGGTTTCTATAGTTTTGTTGATCCTTGTTTAAAGTCTCCCCAACCCTACTGCGGAAATCTCCCTTTCCTCCCCCAGGGCTGGAGGGGGAGGGGAAATTAAAGGAGTAAGGTAAAGTAAGGTAGTTAGAAAGGCTGAGATCAAAACTGGTCAGGTTTGGGAAGTGTGGTTGAAAAGAGTAAGAAACAAAATGATAGGGTGATTATTAGTGACTAAAAAGGACCGAGCAACTGAAAATCGGCTCTATCCTCATGAAGTGACATTCGTATTCGAACTGTATTAGTTCCCTCTCTTTGCCTCTTATATGATGATGGTATCCCTCCGTCTCTAGGGACGATGGAAATGCGCCCCATGTTTGTTCAGGTTAGTGGCCTCTCCAGGGCGCAAGGCCTAGGCAATGTTTTTTGGGGGTCTCTGATTCTGCCCATTTCCCAGTACTCCCCTCTCGGCCTTGCTGGCGGAACTCCAAAGGAGAGCAGAGCAGTATGTTTGGCACCAGGTTGGCTAAACTATATATATGATAAACTCGAAGTATTGTCAAGCTTTGCCCGGGACTTACCACTAAGGTAATTAAGAAAGCCTATTGTATCAGAAATCAGATCATTGTATTTGTATAAGACCCTACATCCTGTAACTCTTCAGAAAAAATGATTCAGATTACTAAATGTACGGTATTGCCTTTCTATATTATTGGCTTCTTTAGCTACTTTAGAGAAAAGCATTAAAAATGAATTTAGTAGAGAAAAGCACTGAAAATGAATTTAGTAGAGAAAAGCACTGAAAATGAATTTAGTAGAGAAAAGCATTGAAAATGAATTTAGTAATGAAAAGCATTGGATATGAATTTTGTAATGAAAAGCATGAGAAATTAATTTAGTAGAGAAAAGCATTAGATATGAATTTAGAAAAAAAGCATTAGATATGAATTTAGAAAAGAAAAGCATTAGATATGAATTTAGTAATGAAAATCATTAAAAACGAATTTAGCAGAAAAAACATTTAAAATGAATTAGCAGGGAAAAGCATTAGAAATGAATTTAGTTGAGAAAAGCTTGATAAATGAATTTAGTATAGAAATGCAAATGCATTAGCTTTTAAAATCAAAGATGAGTTTATATAGCTGCATTCTATTCTAAATTATCCTTCTTTCTCTTTATGCACTTAAAGTAGTAGTGGGCAATTTTAAAGATGAAATGGCCTAAATAATTACCCCTTACCACACCCATGCTAATAACAACACGTATCCAGAAGGTACAACAAAAATGATTGATGATGTTTTCACCTGTAATTTATGTGTTTGTAAAGTCAAGTAAATAAAATGATCGATACCTTATTCAGCTATAGTGTCCGCGAGCGTTCGAGAGTGATCGCTGGACGCTGCCTAGATATACACCTAAATTTGGTTTCTTAAATTTGCACTGTGCAAAACTTAATCGCATTTATTTAAAGTTTAAACCAATAAAAGTAACTTTTTCTAGGAAAGTTAAAGCTAGTATTACATTTGGTTTGATCTATATATATATAAGTTAATCTGTACAATGACCCCAATTACAACAATGTTGACCCAACAAGTGGTCTGAGGAACTAAAAACAAATAATTTCTAAAACTCTTTAAACTCATCAATTGCGTAAAATGACTTACATTAGTTCCGTTAACGTTCTATGAAACCAAACCATACCGAACTTAAATTATTATTCAAGTTATTCAGGTTTCTACTCCCATCTTCATTGTTATCTTTACTTTTACTTTTTAGTTGTACTCTTTAACATAGAAATAAAACCCCAAACTTTTTTTTAATGAAAAAAGAATATATTACAAATTAAATTGTATGAAGGAAAAGAGATTATTTTTCTGTCTGTCATTTGGGGCTACAAAGTCACTTTTTGCCCTTAAGAAAAAGCAACAACTAACATAACCCTAGGGGAAATATATAGATAAATACATTGGAAAATTACGTGCGTAATTTCCCAATTTATTTATGATAAATTAAGAACAGATCAAAGCAAACTAATAAGACATTTCGGTCGACACAAACAGTGAGTGACATTTCACCTTAAGAAAATTAAATCATCATTTATTGCATTCTCTTCTACTACTGACCGTAAACTCAAACTTTTATAAATGAAAATGACAACGATTTGCTTCCATTTAATAAAATTAGTTTGTATAAAACAATAATTTTTACTGTATTTTTTTTATATGAATTCTAAAAATGAGTAAAAAATTGTTGTTGTTTGACCCTCAGACAATTTTTTCCGATAAATTTACCGGGTTGGATACTGGGTGACTTATCAAAATTACCAATTAATTAGTCATTTCAGAGACGTTAAATTACAGGAACGTATTATTAAATTAAAAATATTCGTGTATTTTCTTTTGACTTATCTCACCAGGGTCCATATATCGGCCCTTTACGGTCCAAAGGTTTAAAGGAAAATGTTGAAATAGATAAAACATTACTCTTTATCGATAAACGTGTCGAAAAGTATTAAAACCTATATACTTCTATCTTTCCAAAAATGAAAATGTTCACAAAAACATTAAAAAACTGTATTGTCTCGCTTTATTGATTAACCTTAAAAAGTTAGATGTGTTCAGGTGATTATTAAAAAAAATCGAAATTAGCCAAAAACAAATAATTAAATATACAATAAAAAGCGATAATTGTCTATAGATAAAATCATTTTTAATGAAAAAAAAAATATTTGAATCGTTATTAACACCAAAGAAAGAAAATAGTAATGACTTAGAACTTAATCAATATTGTTGAATGTTGTTGTTCATTACAGTTTTCCCTTTGAACTCCGACTTATCAAAATTACCAAGTAGTCACTCAGAGTCGTTATATTAGATGAACATATTAACTAAAAAAATATATGTATGTCTTCTTTTGCCTTATATTGTCAGGGCCGATATATCGGACTCTTAGGGCCCAAAGTGTTAATTCATTCAATAAATTATAATTTCAAGCTATGGATAAAGATATGCTTTCAAACCTTTCGTCCTCATGTTGCGTTCGTTATACATATTTTATTATTGTAGGAATTAGTACAGGTGTAACCCGGTTATAAGAGAGACCTGAATAGAAGAGAGATTTTTTCTGGTCCAAATTACAGTCTGTGTCCTTGTTGGGGTCTAGGGCTCTGTGATTGTGATAATATGCTTTTATTAAAGATTATTCTTGTCACAGACTTATCTATTTTGTGATTTTACCATTTCTTTTTATTCTTTAGTTATTCGATGGGCCATGACAACAACATAGTTTTAGTAAAAATATTCTTGCAAACAGTAGTAAGGGATCTGACAAGCATATTCTTTTATAAAAGAAGATTGTCACAGCTGTACGCTGTAGCCCTAGTCATTATACTAACCTCAACAAAAACCGGGTATAAGAGAAACCCGGATATAAGAGACTTATTCTTCGGTCTAGTCAATTCTTTTATATCCGGGTTACACTGTATTTGATAAAGATTAAACATGTTTAGGATATGAACATTTTAGTTTCAATTTATTTTAGCAGACGATCAAAGATTGAGTGAGAACGAAAAAAAAACCGAAGTCGTGTTAGCGTGCAGTCAGTGCGTGTACGTACGCGTCGCACGACGTTCAACAGCAACAGGTAGTACGGTCAACTCACGTTGGACACACCGGTTCCCACTAGATCTCCGAAGTTAAGCAACGTAGAGCCAGTTCAATATTAAGTTGGGTGACCACTGAGGAATATCAGGTACCGTACACCAGGCTAGTCGGCATTTGGTGACATGATGATCAGAGTCGAATGCATTGCGCATTTGAACTGAAGGGTCTCCTCATCCCCACCCCCTCCCTCACACCAACCGACCGGTGGTATAAAAACGTCTTCAAGTAGAGTTACCCCCTTGGGCGAGGACCGGGAGTCTCCGGTTAATCCGAGATTGCGAAAGAAACTACAGGAAGACTCCGAGCCCGAACGGGTGAAAAGGAGGACTCCCTGCTCAACAACAACAAGAACAGCAACAAGTACTATTTCCAAATTTAAGTGTGACGACTATCTATGGATTGATTTATTTATTTAATTAGCATTTCAACTTTCATTAGGTTATTTAAAGCTCAAAATTGTTTTAGAGGGCTCTACCTAGTTTACTTGTTTTATAGTTTTTTTTATTTGTTTGTTTTTTAATTTAATTTTATTTTATATTCTTATGTATATTCCAGTATCTTTAAAAAATATAAGAATGTTGTTTGTACAGTTTTTAAATATGTCTTTCATGTTGTTTGTTGATTTTTGGCTGGCGTTTTCTCGCGGCAGCAACATAGTCTTCACATTCTACGAGGATGTGTTTGATTGTGTACATTTTTTGACGTGATTATTGTGTATTAATTATCATTCTTTAGTTCAAGCAGCAGCCAGCAGCAATAATCCACTCCGCTACTGGGGGGGGGGGGGGCAGAAACGAAACAAAATTACCCAAAC
>JAUZSX010350334.1:0-10147 GCA_034780655.1 Idiosepius hallami
TCCATCCCCACCCGATGAAGACCGAAGGTTTACCCGGTCGAAACGTAGTGTTTTAAAAAAATATAAAAATAAAGATGTAATTGACTGGAGGGAGTTCGACCTGAACTCTGTCACAGGGGGAAAACAAAATAACAACAACGGCTCGCTTCAAGAACAAACAAACATGTATTACGGATAAATGAAGACATTACGAACGGTACAAAATTGTACAAACACATGAGTAGACATATTGTCTCAAACAGTTCAGTTCACAGTAACAGCTCGGCCCGCCGGCCCTCTCCCATCCTCACGACTGCCACGACAGAGAGACACACCTTCCTCCTCCATCTGCCTCGTTCACTCTGTGCTCTCTTTTTCCCTCTGCCCTGTCACGTGGTCTACAGTGTCGTCTCTCTCTCCTGACGTCAAAAGTCCCTTCTTAATATTGTTCCGGCGTCTTACATAAATAATAACACTACAAAAGATGAGGACAATTGTCCGAAAAATTCCTCTAAAAATATATAAAATGTGTTATGATTTTTTTTCATTATCTAATGACGTTTAATTTCTTGCAAACGTTGTATTTGATTTTATCCTTACTTTTCTTTTCTATTTTTTTTAGGAGAGGGGCAAGTTTTGACCATTTGTAAAAGCTCGGGTTCTGGAATCGTAGTAGACGAGTTCAAATCCCAGTTAAAAGCATTGTATTTACCTTAAAAATGGTCTTGTGCCAAATTTGGTTGGTGATGCCTAGCAAGTAAATATAATATATCTAATATTACTATTGATATTGCCTTTACCTTAAAAAAGCACCTTGTGTCAAACTTGGTTGGTTCTCCTTAGCAACTAAATATAATATATCTAATATTACTATTGATATTGCCTTTACCTTAAAAAAAGGACCTTGTGCCAAACTTGGTTGGTTCTGCTTCGCAAGTAAATATAATATCTAATATTGCTATTAATATTAGATTCACAAAAAATATGGCCATGTGCCAAACTTGGTTGGTTCTGCTTACTAAGTAAATATATCTAATATTAGATACATATATACATATAAATAAATGAATTGTGGGCAGCGACGGTGGAGCATTGGTAAAAGCTCGGGATCTTGAATCGTATTACGCGAGTTCAAATCCCATTCAAGACCATTACATTCACTTTAGCAGCCCCGGCAGATGGGGCTCGTTAGCTCGGGAGAGCATCTCATCTAGGTTAAAAGGTAACACTGAATATAAAAAGCCCGGGTAAGAGCACGTAAAAATGGCCTTGTGCCAAACTTGGTTGGTTTTCTGCTCACCAAGTAAATATAATATATCTAATATTACTATTAATATTGCCTTCATCTTATAAAATGGACATGTGCCAGACTTAGTTGGTGATGCTTACCAACTAAATATATCTAATATTACTATTAATATTGCCTTCACCTTATAAAATGGCTATGTGCCAAACTTGGTTGGTGATGCTTACCAAGTAAATATATCTAATATTATTATTAATATTGCCTTCACCTTATAAAATGGCCATGAGCCAAACTTGGTTGGTGATGCTTACCAAGTAAATATATCTAATATTACTATTAATATTGCCTTCACCTTATAAAATGGCCATGAGCCAAACTTGGTTGATGATGCTTACCAAAGTAAATATATCTAATATTACTTTTAATTGCGCAAGGGTAAAATCGACAGTGATAGGACCTATTTTACTGCCAAACCAGCAGAAATAAAGAACTGTCTTAAAAAGTTTAAATAATTGATAATTTCCTACTTGTTCTTAACACCTGATAAGGTGTCTCATTTTGCCCCACCTAAAAATAAACGACTTTACACTCCTTGTATAAATGCTTACTGGTTCAAAAATAAGGCTCATATGACTTATTTTCTTTTCCCTTGAGTAAGAGGTCATTTGTGCATTTTAAGCATTTTCCATGCAAGTGTTTATTTACGTTGTAAAAATATTCTTTGCTGAAGTCAAAAAACACACTGAAATTGACACATTTTACCCCACCACCTACTCTGGAAGGAAGGCAACCTTTTTAAGAGACTTAATAACATTTCAGAGCAAAAATTAATTTTAAATTTAGAAATTGAAAAAAAAGGAGAGACAAAATAAAAAATATAAAAAGCATAAATTATTCTAGAGTTTTTTTTTTCTGACATTGAACAAAATAATCCCAAACGAAAATTGCGTTCGTCCTTGACAAAAATATGAATGAAAGATTATAAAAAACAATAAAAAGACATGTTTTAAACTCAAAGAGATTTTCTAAATAAGCTTAAGGTTTAAATTTACCTGATTTAATCAAAAGATCCGAGACACACTGATCAAATTTACGACCAAGGACATCCTCCGATCTCACACTGCCTGCCATCTTGTTGCTTTTACTGGAGAGTTTCAATTCAAGGGGAGATAATGGCTGGCTTGAAAATTTTAACATCAAGAAGAAATAGTAGCGAGAGTCCCCATCTCTGGTCCGCGGATCGACACCGGTCCGCGAGGGTTTTGTTGAAAAAATGCCTTGCTCTTAAATATTTTTATTAAAAATATTAGCAATATCAAGCCATAAATATCCTTATAAAATGCAATAAAATGCACCAAATTAAGGTTGTTGGGTTGGTTTATTTAACCAGCAACCAGCATATTCGGTCATTTAATGCTGTGAACTGATTTTATTTGTTTAATTTGGATTGTTTATAGCTTTTTAGTTTTTTTATTTTTAGTTATTTTATGGTGAGCGGTTGTTTGTTTGAGTGTATTTGTTTTTTTTTAAAATTCAGTCCTTCTTGAAATAGCTTGAAAAATACCTTAATATATATAATCTTATATAGTGTTGCAAAACTTTTGTCCACTGCTTTAGAAGTTCAAGATCTTTGCAGAAGAGCTTCAAGTTCAATTCTTGTTTGAATAGCTTTAAATTTACCCTAAATTATATAATTTTATATAGTGTTGCAAAACTTTTGGCCAGTGCTGTGAAAGCCCAAGATCTTTGCAGAAGTGCTTTAAGTTCAATTCTTGTTGAAGCAGCTTGAAAAATACATAAAATTAAATGAAACAGCGGAGTTAAACGGAAACATTGAGGGACCAACAGCATGGGTGATTATTTGAAAATGAGGTAATATCCTCAAAATATTATAAATAAAAAAATTAATTACAAAATCTATGCATCATTTCAGCCTTTTTTAAAAAAATATATCTATTTATTATTTATTATATATTATATGATGCATCAGAAGAACTATAATCTATTATTTTCACTAAAATTATATACTTTTATCTAGTGTTACAAAACTTTTGTCCAAAGCTGTATGTGCCCAGGTGAAGTAACTGCTGTTAACAGATTAGCGTCCAGCTATTGTGTAATGGTGGTGTTGGTATGTTGAATTTATTTGCCTAATGCCAAAAAAAAAAAAGGAGTTAAGCCGGAATATTTTGGTTGCTACTTGCGTGTAGAATAATCTTAACATTGTTATTCTTCTGCTTCTCCTCTTCAAGGCTGAGACAGTGAAAATGACTATTTCATGTTCTGTGCGCCAGCCAAATATTTGCACAAGTAAAATCTTTTACACTCTTATTTTTGATTTCGGTAAATATTGATAAGTGATTTTTAATGTTAGATTTGGCACACGCCAAACATTTATTGGTGGCAAGAACGGGGCACAACCAAAATGTACCAGTTAAAGAGGAAAAAGAAAAAAAAAAGGAAAAAAAAAAAAACTCCGAAAAAGATATGTCGTAATTTGTTCAAGAGGAAATCAAGCCAAAATATGGCTAAATATTTGGAATGTTTCAATTGGCAAGGATCCAGTCCTTATTAGGTAAAATGCATGCAACATATTTATGTGCCAAGAAAAGAAAAATATTCTTAAATTTCTAGGTAAAGATATGAGGCATATTACCCTAAATGTAATAAATGACATTAAATTGAGGGAAGATTTTTTATATTGCAAATATACTGAAGGCTGAGGTTCACTTAGAAAGGTGTTGAACTCAATAGTCCGAAAAAAAAAAAAATGGCACCGCCCTTGCACTCAAAGAAAATTTAACTTTAGTGGGTTCAGAGTGTAGCTTAGGGTCCTCTAAACACGGTTTTGCATGTTAACAGAATATAACTCACTTGGATTTTTGTTAAGATGCCAAACCGTCCGCACTGAATTTTTCAATTATAGTTTATTTTTATTTTAGAGATGAAGCTTAGTAATGAAGGCAGTGATTACTGAAGATTTGCTGACAAGACCCAGTATCCCTATCTGAGGGTACAGTTAAAAAATGCCTGAAGACGGCCTGAGGGACACTAAGCTGAAATATAGTGTAGAAACATCAATAAACCTACTAAGATGAGGACAAAAGTCCGAATAAGAAAGTTAATTCCTAAATGCCAAACCGTGTTTAAGGGACCCTAAGCTACACTCTAAACCCCATAAAGTTACATTCTTTGTGGGCAAGGCCAAGGCCGTTTTTCCTGGACTACAATGTAGACATCTATAATCATCCAAAATTCATGAATAGATTATTTTGAAAAATGAAAGTGTGAGAGAAATTAAAAACTATGTAATAATTTTATCTACAAGAATAAATTCAAATCTAGGATCAAATCTATTGTACTGATACAAGTGCTGTGCTTAGCCACATAGCGTCTCCAACACAGAATGCGCTTTGCGGCCCCTCTACACTGAAAAAAGCAACTGTTAACCCCACGAGGCAGCTAAAGTTATGGTTATAGTTTTGACTGGGATTTGAACTTGCGTACAACGATTCCAGAGCCCAATCTTTTACCACTGTTCCATCTCCGCGGCGGGTTTTACTGTGTATATAAGTTTACATATATCTCAATCACCAAAACTATTTCATTTCTTTATAATTCTTTTTGTGCATTATTTGACTTTTAAAATAGATAGAAGCCTTTTTTTCCCCTTTTTTACTGAACGTAGTTTGTTTATGTTTGCGGATAAAAGATATTTTTTTTTTGTCTCGAGTTCGATCTCTTTTCTTGCTTTATGTTGTTTCATTAACATGAAAAGGCTAAACCAAAAATCCATACATAACTTTGTTTTTTTTTTGACAAGAACACAATGAGAGGACAAAGAAGCAGTTGTTTTCTACTGGAAATTCCTTCAATATTGATTAACCAACAACTTTGTTTGTTTTTGAACAACAGACGAAATAAATTCGATAAAAACTAATGAATATAAATTAGGATTGAAGATTTCCTCGAATGATATATTGTTTTTGCAAACCTCCAGCCTTCATTTCAAATAATATTTTCTTGTCATTTGATTTTTATCTTCTTTTTTTTTTTCTTTTTTGTTGTTTTTAATTTCAGATTACTTCTTTTAATTGAATGAATTCTCCTGTAAGGGCTCCAAACAACAATGCTGACACCGACATGTTTATTCCTTCTGTCCGTCCTGCATTCATCTCTCTCCATAGATCTTACCTACTATGTCGAAGAAGGAAAAAGTCCCGGCACCCTAGTGGGCGACATTGCCGCCGATACACATCTAAGAGAAACCCTTTCGCACCAAGATCGCAACTTAATTAGATTTAGTCAACTCCAGCCGGGGGCAATTGGCGGGCAGCAGCTTTTTCGCATTTCAAAGACTGGGAAGCTGTACACTTTTCAAACGTTAGACACAGAATCTCTGTGCAGACACAATATAGAATGCTTCCGCATTCTTAAGATTGCCGTACGGCGTGCCAAAACATTCATGAAAATCGTCAAAATCAAAGTTGTCATACAAGATGTCAATGACTTTAAGCCGGAGTTCCCCGAACAAGAAGTCAAAATTGAGTTTTCGGAAGACGACCGAAAAGGAGCCCGTAGGTCAATTCCGAACGCCATAGATAAAGATGTCGGCATTGTCAACTCACAGATAACTTACAAACTTAAGAAGAGCACCAACGAACCATTCTTGTTATCAGTTTCAAAAAGTGTGGATGGCACATCTAAATTAAGTATAGAATTTGAAGAAACTTTAGACCGAGAATCAAAAGACTCCTACACAGTTCAAGTGATAGCAAAAGACGGAGGATCTCCGCCCAAACAAAGCATTTTAGATGTACACATATCCGTGACTGATGTCAATGATAATGCGCCTATCTTTTCGCATAATGTATATAATGTTTCGATAAAGTATGAACACGATATAGCCACACCTGTAACTATTTTATCAGCCAAAGACCTTGATTCTGGAAAAAACGGTAAAGTGTCGTACCATTTTAGCGCCAGAACCTCAGAAGTGGCCAAGAACACTTTCAGACTCAATGAAAAAACTGGGGAGGTTTTTCTGTACAAAAAATTTGTCTCCGGGCAAAAGCCAATGTACAAGTTGTATGTAGAAGCAACGGATGGGGGTCAGCCACCCCTCAGCTCGATCGTGATGGTCCTTATCAATGTTGTCAATGAACAAAACAATGCACCAATCATTGATGTAAACTTTTTCTCTGCCTCAGTAGAAAACACCGCTACCGTTTCGGAGGACGTTGATGTAGGCAGCTTTATAGCGTATGTGATGATCATTGATGACGATTTCGGTCTAAACGGTGAGGTCACTTGCTACCTTAACCACGACAAGTTTCAGCTTCAAAGTCTAGGACCAAAAGAATATAAAATAACAGTGGACAATTCACTGAACCGAGAAATCCAAGATCGTCATGATATCAAGATCAGCTGTCAAGACAAAGGCGCGCCACCGTTGCACGCCGAGAGCAAATTTTCTATTTATGTAATGGATGTCAATGACGTACGACCCCAGTTTTCAAAAGAAACAAGCAAGTTCTGGATACGCGAAAACGAAAAGCCAAACTTTCATGTGGGCATCATAAACGCAAGTGACCCTGATCTAGGACCAGGGGGTCAGCTCTCTTACTCACTGTTAACGAACCAAAAGCAGTTTTTACCTTTTCAAATTACAGACAACGGACTAATTTCAACTGTTATATCTTTAGATCACGAGTTTCAAGACATATATGAATTCCGCGTGTTGGTAAAAGACAACGGTACGCCTTCTCTGAACAATACAATGTATGTGACTGTTGAAGTGAGGGATGAGAATGATAATGCTCCATACTTCACTTTTCCTAATGTTAACCCATTCCTTTTGGATATCATTTACTACCCAGACTACACAAACAATATAACAGTACTGCGAGCGTCCGATAGTGACAGCCGAGAGAACGCGTTTCTCAAATATGAAATAATCTCAGGCAACGACAAACAACTTTTCACCGTCAATCATTACACTGGGCTCTTGTCGTTCAGCCGTTCAGTTACCCAGCAAGATGCGGGGTCTTACGATCTTGAGTTTGTTGTCAAGGATAGTGGCACGCCCATTCAGTCTGCAACGACAACACTGTCTCTGACTCTCACGGTCAGCAATAAGACTTTCGAAACATTGAATTCTGTCCGCAAAAAGTCGACCGATAACATCCATCTTTACCTTCTGATTGCAATTGTTGTGGTCTCAGTGACTGTGTCAGTTGCCATCACAGCTGCCATGTCAATATGCATTCTTCGTTACAATGGACACCGAAACGCGTCACACCGTAATGAAGTCAATGCACCCTGCAAATGCATCACAGAACATGGAAAGTACACTTGTTCGTCCCAACAGTCAAACTATTGGCCTGATGCCTCAGTTGCCCTCTCCACAGATACAGAAATTACAAAAACTTACTCTGGAAGATCTCGAAGAGAAATGAACACTGATGAGGAGATACGAAGTGGGCAGAAGGCCATAGATGGTGTATACCAGGTAAGTTAATGAACCAGTTCAGTACTTGACTTTTTATACACAAAGTTATTCATTTCTTTATGGCATTTTTTGGTAATTTAATGCCACAAACAATATTTTTTATACAAACATTCTTTTTGTTGACATGTAGTTATTTGAATATAGTAGTTGACATTTACACTCATTAAACTCATCTGTGGTTTTGTTTAAGGTATATGACCATTTTAGGTCATTTAAAGCCAAGAACAATAATTTTTATACTAATATTTCTTGTTAACATTTAGCTTTTTGAATATAGTAGTTGACATTTACACACATTAAAGTCATTTGTTTGGTTTTTTTATGGCATATCAAACTTTTTAGGTCATTAAATGCCAAAAACAATAATTTTTATACAAACATTCTTTTTGTCCACATGTAGCTATTTGTATATAGTAGTTGATATGACAATTTTTTTCTATATTTATAGTCATTATTTTTTTCTGGATTTATAGTCAATATACCTTTATTAAAAACAAAAATTCAGGTAACATCTTTATGTATCCTAAAATATAAAATGTGATTAAAATATTCCAAGCTTGATACAATAACATTTTATTTCTAAAATCAAAACAGTGCCCTTAATTCCAAACATCTGAAATGTTTGGCTTGAAATAGTTTTTCTGTATTTAAAATAAAGAAAGGGGAGATGAAAAAGAATATACAATGCTAATATCAGAAACTATACAGTAATTTTTGTTTTTATCAAAAAAGCACAATTTTTTATTGAAATTTACATTAAAAAAGACTGAATGAATTTCATGGTTCAATTTTTATAGAAATTTGCATTTTTAAATAAACCAAACAACGAAGGATTCAGAGTGACTTTCTGAATGCTGTCTATATAAAAATAAATTAAAAATCATTTAAATATCAAATAACTAAATTGTTTGGTAATACTTAATTTTAACACCCATGGGTGCTATATTTAGCGATAGACAGTTTAAACTGCATATGAACACCCATGTGTGCGAAAATACACTAATACCAAATTGTTTCTTTGGTCAGTGCAATAATGTTTATTACACAAAATTCTCATAATTCCCAAACAATATTCCTAATTAGATTTAATCATAATTTGTTTAATAAATAACTTCTTGGTTAAGTAATTATTAACATTACTTAGGGTTCTCAAATAATTACTGTTGTGGGAGCTGATCCCACCTCTCAGTGGACCAGTCTACTGTGCATATAAACAGCGCAGTAGACTGATACAGTGGTTCATTAGTCGGTTCATCTGTCGATCTATGCTAGACTAGATGCTAACAGGGAGCGAGCTCTACTGCAACTATCCTTACCTTACCCTACTACCAATGAGACCCCTGACAACGTGATTACCCCATGTCAGTCTGTGTGAACCCTAAACCTAGTGCCCACAACAATTACTTTCCTAGTTAAATTAATTTCTTAAGTATTGATATCATTTTTACTCATTGAATAAAACGCTAGGCAGCGAGTTGGAGTATTGGTAAAAGCATGAACTACGAAATTGTATTATGTGAGTTCAAATCCAAGTCAAAACCATTCTATCTTTCTTTAGCCGCTTCGGGCAGATGGGGCTCATATACTCGAAGGAGAAGCTCATCTAGGTAAAAATGATTTACAAAAGCACTTCTAGGTGATGTCTGATTTCAAAAGCCCAAAAAAAGACCTCCGGGCTAGGGGTTGCGCATAGGGCTAGCAACCCTTTCTCGTAAAACAAATATGCTACAGAAACGGCAAAAAGACAAATTTACTGCCCAACGCACTACTAGGTGTAATGGTTGATGAAGAAAGAATAAAACGCTATATTAACTTGAAATCAACGATTGAAAATGAAAGACAGAAAATCACTTTTCAATTCAAATAATCATTTTCTGTCTACTTTCCTCGCATTATGCTATTTGACATCCTGAGCCACAAAAGTTAAAGAATTAACCATGTTCAAACAAAAGGAAACAATGAAGAAAAAAAAACACCTAAATATCAATAGAATTTTAAATCCATAAAAGAAGAAAAAGGGATTATATTTCTCTGGGACGAGTTCTTTAATATAGGGATAATGACTCAGGCTTTTGAAATGAAGTATACTGGCTCTAATCTGAGATCGACTTTCATGTGCATTTATGAATTAACTAATAAGATATATGGGAAATATCAGCTTGTCCCATAAGTTCATAATCACTTTGAAAATTTTACAATTCAAGAAGTACCAAAAACAACAAAGAATTATTCTTCAAAATAAAGACTATCAGTGTCAGTGTTTACAAGCTTATGGAAAAACCAAATATATATATATATATATATATATATATGATAGAAAATATAGGAAAATATATTCCGACAATATATGATAGAAAAATGTTAGAAAAAACAAAAAACATGAATGTGTATTAGTGCCAACGCGTTTCGGA
>JAUZSX010350345.1:0-2500 GCA_034780655.1 Idiosepius hallami
GAGAATGAGAGAAAGACAGAGAATGAGAGAGAGAGAAAGAATGGGAAAGAGAGAGAGATAGAGAGAAAGAAGAGAGAGAGAGAAGGAGAATGAGAGAGAGAAAGATAGAGAGAAAGAGAGAGAGAGAAAGAGAATGAGAAAGAGAGAAAGAAGGTGAATGAGAGAGAGAGAGGAAGAGAGATAGAAAGAGAATGAGAAAGAGAGAAATAGAGAGGAAGAGAGAGAGAGAGAAAGAGAATGAGAGAGAGAAAGAGAGAGAGAGAAAGAGAATGGGAAAGAGAAAGAGAGATAGAAAGAGAATGGGAAAGAGAGAAAGAGAGAGAAAGGGAGAATGAGAGGGAGAAAGTGAGAGAGAGTGAGAGAGAGAAACAGCGAGAGAGAGATATAGATAGAGAATTAGAGAGAGAGAAAGAGGAAGAGCGAGAGATAGAAAGACAAACAGAGAGAGAGAGAGAGAGAGAGAGTGAGCGATAGAAAGAGAGAGAGAATGAGAGAAAAAAAAGAGAGAGAAAGAAAATGAGATAGAGAAAGAGAGATAGAAAGAGAATGCGAGAGAGAGAGAAAGAGAGAAAAAGAGAATGAGAGAGAGAGAGAGAAAGAGAGATAGAAAGAGAATGAGAGAGAGAAAGAGAGAGAAAAAGAGAATTAGAAAGAGAGAAAGAGAGAGAAAAAGAGAATGAGAGAGAAAGAGAGAAAGAGATAGAAAGAGAATGAGAGAGAAAGAGAAAGAGAGAAAAAAAGCGAGGGATAGAAAAGAGAGAGAGAGAATGAGTGAGAGATAGAAAGACAGAGAGAGAGAGAGAGAACAGAAAGAGCGAGAGATAGATAGACAGAGAGAGAGAAAGAGCGAGAGATAGATAGACAAAGAGAGAGAGAGAGACAGACAGAGAGACAGAGAGGGAGGAGAGATAGAAATGAAGGCGGTACGGAACGGTAGTCTCTTTCATAGTTAATGAATAATCTGATGTTATTACTGTATCCTACTGTTTTTTTTTCTTTATCTAGGAATCTCCCTTTACGCCTTGGGATAATAACTAACTTTGCTGGAACACGCGTCCAGTCATGTCATTAGCACGACGAGTCGCATTCAAAATGAAAAAAAAAATGTCAACCTTTTTGATTTATATATTAGCAACAGACTTGCTTATTGGCTGAAATTAACTCTTGTGCCACTTGCTATGGGTATTTTAGTTGTTAATAAGTATTTAAAACACTATGATTATTTTATTCTAGATATAGATTTCCTATTCTTCGAAAAAAAAAAACCGATAAAAATTAACTATCAAGGAAAAAGAAGTGGTAAAAAACAAAGAAAGAAAGGAAGAAATTAGATGGGATACTAACGCCCTCCCCCCCCAAAAAATGGAATTTTCTGGACAATCCAATAAAACCAATTTATTATTGTGGGTTCGGGCCGGTTCGGTAAGCTTCGGGTCTTATCGTAAGATTTCGGAGGTGTCGAGCCGGCTGCATATATAAGGATGGACACAGTGAGATTTCATCAGAGGGGATCTAACCACGCGCATAGAAAGCCATAGCTGAATAAATCAGTAAAAACTACACCTCTGGTCTTTGCGTTGTTAATCTCTACTTTTCAGTTGGACTAGTAGATGAGACACCCTCTCTCCTGGAATCTTGGAAGGGTCCAGATGAACGAAACATCAAAAATGTAAGTAGCCCTTTCAGATTCCAGCCAGACCCTTCTGCCGGCGTCGATCGTCCGTTCACTTGTGTAAAGTCCAGCCATCACGTGACACCAATCGTGATGGAAGGAAAAATATTGTATTTTTAAGAAATAAAAAGTCACCTAAACTGAATCTTAAGTGGACTTAATTATTTATAGTCTCTCAATCCCTAAAACCACCTACTACGTGTTTCCGGGTCATCATTGCTTGTCCATGACAATAACAAATAAAATGTCATCTGAACTGAATTTTAAGTGGACTTAAATACTTTATATTCCACTCCCAATCCCCAATACAAAAGAAAGTATGAAACATCCCAAAAAGATCCGTTTTCTGTGACTCACCTTGTTCCAAAAAAAAAAAAAAAAAAAAAAGCGGGAAAAATTTTAACACTTTAATGGTACAAGGCCATTTTTACGTGCCTTTACCTGGGCTTTTTTTACCTTTAGTGCTATGAAATGCTCTCCCCCCTCTGCCCGAGGCAGCTAAAGGTGAATGCAATTGTTTTGACTGGGATTTGAACTCAAATACTACGATTCCAGAACCCGAGGTTTTACCAATGCTTCAACTTCGCAGCCGATTAAGATCCAGATTATAATTAATTAATTTATTTATGCAAACAAATTTCCATTAGAAAAAGTTAGGGAATTTTAAAAAACTGATTTAACAAAAACAAAAACAAAAAAAAACAAAAACACCCACCACTTTTACAAGCCATTAAAAGGGATTTTTTCAGTCATTTAATGGCGGAAACGATAATTTAATCGCGTATCTATCAAGAATGAGATTATTCTTGGAAAAGCACTAAAGCCATT
>JAUZSX010350345.1:7500-10147 GCA_034780655.1 Idiosepius hallami
ATTTACTTGGTGAGCACCAACTCAAGTTTGGCACAAGGCCATTTTAACGTGCTCTTACCCGGGCTTTTTACATTTAATGTTACCCTTCACCTAGATGACCTGCTCTCACTAGTTAACGAATCCCATATGCCAGAGGCAGCTAAAGGTGAATGCAATGGTTTTGACCGGGATTTGAACTCGTGTAATACGATCTCAGAGCCCGAGCTTCTACCAAATGCTCCACGGTCGCTGTCCAAAGCAGTAATTAGAATATATACTGTATTACTGTACAATGATTTTATTATAGATTTTTAACACTTTTACTCGAATTTTATATCAACAACAAAAAATATCTTCAACAAAAATATCTTCAATAAAAATATCATCAACAAAAATATCTTTAACTAGAATATCTTCAACAAAAATATCTTCAATAAAAATATGTTCAATAAAAATATCTTCAACTATGATATCTTAAAAAAATATCAACAAAAATATCATCAACAAAAATATCTTTAACTAGAATATCTTCAACAAAAATATCTTCAACAAAAATATCTTCAACAAAAATATCTTCAACTATGATATCTTAAAAAAAATATCATAAACAAAAATATCTTCAACAAAAATATCTTCAACTATAATATCTCAAGAATACATCTAAACGATGCGGCTGGGACACATCTTCAATGATGTTAACCCTGGATCATCGAGAGTTTCGGTCTTTTCTAAACATCAAACTGCCTCACCAGGTTGTCCGGCCAAGGTTGATCAGACCTTTGCTTGTGTCCCAGACTATGTTTGCCACGATAAAATGCTTGGTTGATAAAAACGTAAGACGGGGTAAAACGGCGAACAACAACCTATAAGTATTTTCGAATTAATCTTAAATAGACAGGACCATTTGATTATCGGTGACTGGGTAGCAGTGGCAGTGCCAATAACCGACCGAAAGGGGGATCACTAAAATATGTCTTTCTAACTATTATGGTCCGATGCAAATTAAAAAATTAATAAATAAAATACGTAAATAAATAAAATACTAAATTGAAATCGTCGAAGAGTGGCTTTAAAACCTTTACAATCAGTGGAAGGACACATATTGACCGCTGCCATGGTAGCAACAAACGGAAACGGAAGTTAACAAATAGTTTACATCACGTGATGAGTATGGCGACGATATTGAAATGGGAGCCAAACTTTGTTTTGTTGCCAGCTTTGGAAAGAACTTCGGCTGCAACAGATCTTTCTACCCCGTTTCAAATTGGTTTCAAAACTATTGAAGGTTTACTAAGAGTAAGTGAAATAGCTTCATTTTGAGAATCTTATTTCATTTTTTTTTTCTCGCATACAAAAATATTAACATCATCAACAAGTCATGACATGTTGTTTGTTGTTGTCACGCACGTTGTTGTTGTTGCTCAACAAAATAAACAAAACCTTTCACCTTTTTTTTTACAAATCCTTTTAAAGTTTTTCTAATAACCTTTTTAAATTTCTTTTTTTTTTCAAAGCCGAAAAGAAAGAAAAAAGTACAATGTTTGGTCTAGTAGTTTTGAGTTCAAATGGTGGCTGCAGCAGCAGCAGCAGCCAAGTGAGCAAGCAAGCATCAAAGACCGACCCGGCCTGCAGCCTGCCCCCTCACCCCTTAGGCAATTTTAAAATAATTTCTCACTCTTAAGACAATTAAAAAAAAATCTTGAATGGTGCGAAAAAAAGTTTTTTTGTAATAAATATAATTTGCTGCGAAAATTTCATTTTTCTTTTAATAAATAAACCAAAGTAAGTAAATAAATAAATTTAAAATGTTTCTAAAAGTGGGGAAAAAACGTTTTATTTTCGTACCATTTAACAATTTGCTGTTAGAAATGTTTGTAAAAGTGAGAAATTATCAAATAATTTATCAGAAGATATCAAAAAAGATTTTAAACCTTTCAACGCTAAGAGGCCGATATATCGGCCCTGACAACATAACGCTAAGAAAGAAACACTAATATTTTGGCTTTAATATGTTCCTCTAGTATAACGGCTCTGAATCACTTTGGTAATTTTGATAAGTCAGGGTTCAAAGTTTTAATATTCTATAAAGGTTGAAAGTAGGTAAAAATAAATTGCCTAACAGTAAGTTGTTGAATGATCACCAACTGCCACACTTCTTAACTGAACTACTTTTTTAGTAAATATAAAATTGGTTTAGATAATTTTTACAGCATTCTTCACTTCTTTGATGGTATTTCTAATTGCAGAATGCAGAAAGGTGAAAAGTATTTAAAATTCTTAATGATAAACAAAATAGTTTTTTCTATTTTTTTCTGCAATTAAAAATAACTGTAGGAGTAAATGATTTTTTCAGAGAAAATATAAAATGACCAAATTCAATTCATGTAAGTAATTATCCCAAGACGAGCGAAGCGAGCCTTTTGGTAGTGAGGACTTTTTGTTATGTATGTTCCTTATAGACTCGGAGATGGCTGGGCCTAGCAGGCTCAAACTATGTGTGGGGATAGAGGGCATGGGAGAGAATGTCCCCGCGAAGGAATTTTTTCAATCAGTCAACATACAAAATGTCCCAAAAGTTTGTGAAAACATGGAAAAATAACTAATTTCTAGTAAGTTGTCCCAAAAATATGTGAAAACATAGAAAAATAACCTATTTCTATTAAGTTGT
>JAUZSX010350356.1:0-10146 GCA_034780655.1 Idiosepius hallami
GTGTGTGTGTGTGTGTGTGTGTGTGTGTGTGTGTGTGTGTGTGTGTGTGTGTGTGTGTGTGTGTGTGTGTGAAAATTCAAAGAAAATCGTATTATCTATTTCGAAGCCGATAGAGAAGGAACACAATCAAAGACAGGTAAACGGACTTCAAATCAACTAAACTAATTTCCTTGAAAATTTTTACAGATGTACTTTATGTGTCTGGGGCCGTTCTTAGCTAGATTTTGTAGCGAAATGCCTGTGATAATTATCAAAAATCGATAATAAAGAAAATTAGCATATAGAAGGAAGAGCGTGGACACGATTAAGAGTACAACCATAAAAATTGCCATTATAAATGCAAGTTTACTGACTTTTCATCCCTTGATGTTTTATCCGGCACTATGTTAAAATTTATTTTATTTTGAATCATAAACTTATAATTTAGTTTAAATACGTATATATTTTGGGATATACCTGTTCTTTGTTTTTCCTTTGTTTTTTTTTTTTTGTTTTTTCTTTTCTTTTCTTAGGTGCAGTGTGATGTCAATAGCGGGAACACCCGAATATTGACGACACAGACCGACCATGCCACGCTCATATTGCTACAGCGCAGGCAACACCAAGTTAACAAGAAAATAGTTTTATTTATATAAACCATTAAGAAACAACAAAGAGTTTCATTTTTAAAACGAAAAAATATGACAATAAACTCCTTAATATAATTAACACTAATTATTAAGTTTTATCTGAACAATTCAGACAACAATAATGATTAAAGAAAAAAGGTGGAAAGAACGACAAAAATGAAAACAAATGCTCAAAAATCCTCATCTACAAAATTCAGAAAAGTAAAGAAAAAATTATGGAAACAACGAAGGTGATGGAAATAAAAAATTAGATTAATCTTAACAATACTAATAAAAAAAACTTCATTTTTAAAGAGTGATGTAATGTTGTTATATAAAAAAATATTAATAACGTTATAATATAATGGGATCTCATATCAGTGAGGGGGCGTTGTGTAAGTAAAATCGTAAAGAGGAAGTTTTTTTTTAATAACTCAATATGAACTATTAATGGAGGGAATGTGGGATTCATATCTTTGCTAAGGGTATTAGTCCAAATATGAAAGCAAACGGACTGACTAGGATTTGAACTCGAGTATTACAATTCCAAAGTCTGACTGTCTATCCACTATACTTAGTGGACTTCTAAATATATTTGAAATTCATTTTTTGCTGGGAGAGGTTGAAGAGCGTAGAGCATTACAAGAGGATAGGGCACTATTGTGCTCGAATTCTAAAGATATAACATTTTAAGAAATCATGGACTAGTTTTATGGGGCGGTCTACGTGGCCCAGTGGATATGCAATCGGACTTGGGAACCGTAGTATGCGGGTTCGAGTGCAAGTTGTTCCGTCTACTTTGACATGTTGACTCATATCTTTGGAAAGGTATGAATTCCCATTTTACCTCCAGCTATGGATTAAATAATGCAACCTGTTTATTTAAAAAAAAACTGTGTGTATAAAAATACCGTTTATCATAAGTAATTGTTTGTTGCATTAAAATGACCTAAAAAATTGATATGGCCTTAAACACAAAAACAAACAACAAACAAGACTAGTTTTATTCCTTGAAATGTTTTGTTTTTCGTTATTTGTAGGTAGACAGAATGATTTTTGTTTCTGGTTGCTTGACTCATTTCGTCTGACACTTTCAAACACTATGACGCGTAGAACTTGACTGAATAAAATAATATAAAGAACACATTTTTCAAATACATAAAAGCTGAATTTATTATGAGTCGTTTCAACTTTGAAACATTTCAAATTTCCGATTACAGAAAAAATGTCATGGAGTCATGGTGCTCCATGATCAATATTAACCATTTTTTTTTTAATTTTTCTTTTTTTACTTTACAATATTTATTTATTTATTTATTCAGTTATAAATTTTCTCATTACACGATTTTTTTTTTCAGAAACAAAAACATCAGAAATTATTTTAAAAACAAAACCAAACATTTTAAATGAAGTTCATTACAAAACAAATAAAAAACGCTGAAAAAAAAACAAAAGAATAAAAGTGAAAAGAAAATTAGGATGCTTGCATCGTCGTTGTCTTCTACACTTTCCGAGTTCTATTTTTTTTCTTTTCTTTCTTTCTTTCTTTCTTTCATTTTTTTTTCTTTTTTTTTTTTTTTGTCATATCTTCTGTTGGAATTGATTGGTTTGGTGTGACATTAATCGAATGTGAGCTTTTTACGTTGAAGCTGTGCCGAGACGTAAATAAACGGTCAACGAAGAACGTCAAACGACTTTCATGTGCCTATAAGAAGCAGTGAGAAAACAACGCCCAGGGGAGAGCCACTTCTGAACTGTCTCTGCAAAACTTTCACAGACTACTTCAAATATTATCAATGTGTTCTGACATCTTGATGCGTGTGTCTCCATATATTTTCCCATACACTTAAAAGGATAACATTTGCTTCGTCATTTATTCACTCATTTCTCAATATACACGTGGATATACACACATATATATAAAAATCAGTATTTTTAAATACACGTATACTGCATATATATGAATATATATAATATATATACATGTATATAAGTATATACAGAGCGTTTTAAAATGATAGGTTTTCTCATTTTATTAGTATAAAATCAATATATTTACTAATCTTACCTTAAAATGTATTTTAAATGTATTTTAGAGAATATTTGTTGTATTATTTTTAAACATTCCTAATCAAATTTAGCCTTATTTTTGCCAATTTATTTAAATTTATATTACGTATTTATATAACACGTCTCTATTTACACCAATCTTTGGGAAACGTCTAAGTTGAACCAATCTTTTTGAAAAGGCCGAATTGGCAAAAATACGACTTTCAGGAAGAATTCGCTTGAGCAGGGGCCGTACTATAGAGTAGGTGTTGTAAAGCTTTCATTCTCCAGCTGGCCATATTGGTATATTTAATAAGTAATGAGTAAATGTCAGGAGAGACATTGATCAGACCTGAAATTAGAACTGTCTCCACTGTGCCAATACTAATACCAACAGGTTCAGATATAAACCTCACAGTTAGCCGACAGTCTGGCATGACTAATCTAACCACTCTCTCAATGTATTCCTCCTTGAGTGCACTGTTCGGTGCTCCAGACGTGGTTTCATCATCAACATGTTCCTTTCCTTAAAAAAATGTATTAAACCACCGATAGAAATTTATTTGACTCATTTGTTCATCTCCATAGCCCTCTTTTAACATTCCATAAGCTTCTTGTTGGGTTTTCTTAAGTTTAACACTAAAATTGATGGCATAACGTTGTTCCTTGTTTCCATAGATCGGCAAACCTGATTAGACTAGTCCCAAAATGAACACCACTGTTCTCAAACCAAGAATGAGATGAAGTTATCTGTAAGATATTTTATAGAATACTAGAAGTATTGCCCGGCTTTGCCCGGCGCCGAAGACATGCCAATTTTTTTTTTTTTTCAAAAACGCTTCTTATTTGTGAATTAACTTTATTATTCTGACTTTTTGTCCTCGGAAGGTTTTTAATGTTTCTACACTACGTTTCGGCCTAGTCTCCCTCAGGCCGTCTTCATGTGTTTCTTAACCACCAGTTAAGGATGCTGGGTCTCTCGTCACCGAATCCTCAGTAATCACTGCCTTCCAATTAAAAATGTCACCTGGTGCTCAAGAGGTTAGAGATTAATAGTTGCTGTCTATCGAACCACGTTTTTGTTACCAAGTAATCCCTCTGGTCGACTTGGGTAGGAATTGAAACAGCTATCTTCTGACAATGCTCCTCTGGAACCGAAGAGACTCCAAACGCCTCTATCCGTTGCGCTACGGGCCCCGAAGGGTGATGATGGTTGAATCTATTGATCTTATAAATCCAATTATTTGTTTTTCTAATCATGTCTGCACTGAGATTTTAATTATAGTTTATTTTTATTTTTGGTCACAAAAAACGTGGTTCGATAGACAGCAACTATGAATCTCTAACCTCTTCAGCACCAGGTGACATTTTTAATTGGAATTTATACTACTAGTCTTTAGAGAGCGCTCTACTTAAATTATTTCTGAAGAGAGTGTGGTACTTTGCTTTAACGCCATATTAATGACACTGAAACTTAGAAAAAATTGTACAAAATGTTTTACCATAAATAATTAAGCCAGATTTAAACCTGAAAAAGTGAATTACGAGTTTATTTTATGCAAAATTTATTTTTTACTATTTTAGGCTAAAAATTATAATAAAAATCTTTTTTTATGTTTTTTTTTTTGGCGGGGGGTTGTGGAAGGGGAAGCACAGTAAAAAAAAATCGTGATAACTGCAACTTCCGGGAGTTATTAAAAAATATGATGCAACATAGAAGAAGCATGGAATATCCTTCTCATCATCAACGCTCCCACAAGATATCGTCCGCCATCTCATCTATGGCCTTGGCTGCCCAAGCAGAGCTAGAAAAAGCTAAATCAAAATTACAGTTAATCCAAAAAGAAAATGATCTGCGGGCAACCAAGGCCATAATACAAACACAAAGTAAAATCCTCCTTGCCATTAAAACAGTGTCTATTAAGGGGGCCGCGTATAAAGCCTTTAAAAAATCCAAAACACCAGCAGTAACGACATCACAGGTACCTCAAGTTGAAATACACCCCACCATTAAGAATGGCGAGAAGAAGTCACTCATTTACTCATTTACGATTGTGACCTCTTGCCTATTCAAACTAAACCTACGCTGAGATTTAAATCTCAACAAGGAATATCATTTTTGTGAAGGGGTGAGATATCTCCATTGATCACCCCTCCACTATGTGAAAAGAATTAATTAAAATTAAACTGAAATTAAAAGAAAACATAACTGCGCGTGCTAAGTGTGTATGCGTGCATCATCGTAATGAATTTAAAAACAATCAAAATGGAAAATGATATTCGTTCCAAAATAATCAACAGATAAGAAGCAATAAAAAAAGAAAGAAATAAACAAAGAAACAAAGAAAATAAAAGAAAGAAAATAAAGAAAGAAACAAAAAACAAAGAAACAAAGAAAGAAATTAATAAAAAGGGAAGAACGAAAGAGAGAAAGAAGGAAAGAAATAAAGTAAGAAAATTAAGAAAGAAAGAAGAAAAAGAAATAAAACACAAGAAAGAAAGAAAAAAAGAAAGACACAAGAAAGAAGAAAGGAAGAAAGAAAAAAAGAAAGTTACAAGAAGGAAGAAAAAGAAATTAAAAAAGTAAGAAGGAAAGAAGAATGAAGGAAAAATTTAAAGATATAATAAAAAAAAAGTAAGAAAGAAAAAAGAAAGGAAATGAAAAATGAAAGAAAGATGAAAGTAAGAAAGAATAATGAAATAAAGAAAGAAAAAGACGAGAAAGAAATTAATACGAAATAATGAAAGGAAGAAAACATTTTTTTAAAAAATGAAAACAAGACGGAATAGTGTTGTTATTTTTAGTAGGTAAAAATAAAGAAAATAGTTATGAATGAAAAGTAGAAAAAAAAAATATATATATAGGTTCCTAGATTCTTCAGTATGAAGATAATAGAAAAAAACGGAGATAAATGAATAAGAAAGTGCTCAATACTGTAGCAGAGCTTTATCAATGTAGAAAAGTTTCACCATCAGGATCGTCAGGGGAATACCTGTTTATATGGGTCTGGAATCAAATAGTAAAACCACTTTAAGGTACAAAATACAAGCAAAGAATAGAAAATAGAAGACAAATACGTCAGTTTATTTACTTATATAGTTTATTTAACATTGGGTAGCGACGGTGGAGCATTGGTAGAAGCTCGGTCTGTGAGATCGTGTTACGCGAGTTCAAACCCCAGTCAAAACCATTACTTTCACTTTAGCAGCCTCGGGCAGATGGGGCTCGTTAGCTCGGGAGAGCAGTTCATCTAGGTAAAGGGTAACACCGAATATATAAAGCCCGGGTAAAAGCACGTAAAAATGGCCTTGTGCCAAACTTAGGAGTGCTCACCAAGTAAATATCATAAAATTTAAGGGCAACGATTGACATACAGTCAGGAAGAAAAATTAAGAAATTAAAAAATAAATGAGAACAAACATGTTTTTTGATGTTTTTTTTATATGTGATTCGCATGCTTTCTTGTTTTACTTATTCTCAAAAACCTAATCAGCCAAGTAGGTGTTGTTATTTTCTAATCACCGACAAAGGTGGTTATGTTATGTACTCGGTAAGTCTAAAAGCTTCTGTTCTTACATCAACATAATTTTGCATTAATCTATCTAATATATACTATTTAAAAAATCCCAGTCAAAACCATTACTTTCACTTTAGCAGCCTCGGACAGATGAGGCTCGTTAGCTCGTGAGAGCCGCTCATCTAGGTGAAGAGTAACGCTGAATATAAAAGTCCTTGGTAAGAGCACGTAAAAATAGCCTTGTGCCAAACTTGGGGGTGCTCACCAAGTAAATATAATATACTATTAAAACTATAATCATCGCATTTGAACGGGTTCTACATCCGGTTTTGAATTTACAGGCATGCGCGTGTCTAGATCAAGTAGTCATTATATTTCCATAAGAAAATATGAAAATGAACTGTGAATACTTGTGCCCTTAAATGGTCACGCGTCTTACTACTGGCCTGGTTCGACGTTGCTTAACTTCGGTGATCTGACAGAAACCGGTGTCGCCAATGCAACCTGACCATATAAATCTTTGCAACATTTTAGAAGTATTGATTTTTGCATAAAAAAAACTTTTGAACACTGAAAAGATATCTAGAACCGTTTTTGAATTAAAAATAAACAAGTAAATAAATAACGGAGAAGCGACTTTGAAAATTAAGAAAAAATAATTCATTTTCAAACACAAAGCGTTTTTGAAAAAGAATATTGGCAAGTCCCCAGTGCCTGGCAAAGCCAGACAATAGTTTTAGTGTATTTCTAAACTTCCATTGGAGAAAATGTCGGCAAGTGTCTATCTCTGCTTTTCAACATTTTTAGGAGCTCGGAACCCCATGGAAACATTCCATGACTAGAAGAACCCCAGTGCAATAATTTAATTGTTTTAATAAAATCTTTAAAAAAAAAAACACTTATATTTTCAGTTTATTGTAAATGTTTATTTTTGTGTTGTTGTAAATGAAAAATTGAGAAATTGCATAACCTCCTGACTGAAATAACGGAACCCTACATATATGTATTTACTAATACGGTAGACAATGGGGGACTTCCTCTTTTTGTTTACAAAAGTGATAAACCGGGTGTGGGGTGAATCATTTAGAAATTCTGCAAGTAAATAGTTCTGGTGTATTTAGAATTTTTTTTTCACAACAAGGTCTGTTTCTTTAATTCGTCGCGTCTCTGCTATCGCTAGTGTTGGTTGAGGAGTACTCAGCTCACTCCTAAATGGATGTTAGCTTCCTGAGTCAATTAAACACCGCCGGTCCACTCTGCCACTATTTCTGTTTCATTTAAAGAGTCTCCTATTTTTTCCACACATCTCTGTTCCACTCGTCAAGGCAGAAACATGAATTACCTAAAGAGAACAGAGACGGTAATTTTAGTTGTCTATTGTTTATTTAGTTGCTTAGTGGACTCTTCCCAATTCAACATTCAGCATTTTCTTCTTATGTGACATCAAGTTTGGAATCAACACGACAATATCCGAACGTTGACGATACAGACCGACACTCAGCCGTTTATCTCGTCAAGCCCTTATATCATTACATAGATACAAGTGACCATTCATAATACACTTTGATAAGTGATGAAAGAGGCGGTACATTTTTGTGCTCGGAGTGCAGTTCGTCAATTACATCTTTGTCGGATGGAATAGAATATAGGAGGCGCTGTTTTTAGAACAACTCACGTAATTATAACTTCAGTTGTAATAGTAACAATAATAATAATAATAATAATGATTATGATGATGAGGATGATGATGATGATGATGATGATAATAAAAATAATAATGGTTATGATTATGATTATAATAATGATAACAATAATTATGACGATGATGATGATGACAATGACGATGATGAGGAGGAGGATGGTGATGATAATAATAATAATAATAATAATAATAATAATAATAATAATGATAATATCAAAAACAAAATTTGAGATGTCAGGCGTAACATAAAACCCCAAAATGATGATTATAAAGCAAGAAATAGGAAAGAAAAGAAAAACAAACGAGAAAGAAATATACATCAAATAAAGATTACTTCAGTTAGGGGTCCACATGGTAAAACAAGAAAAATTTTCCGATTAAAAGTCACAATAGATGAAAACAACCTCTGTCAGTGAACGTTTCGCGTAAGGTGACATTTCGCGCTTTCCTGACAAGTACACAAGAAATAGGCGAGTTACAGAACCAGAAATAAAAGCCTGTCAAAACAACTCAACTTGATTAATTACATCGGGTTTCCAGTATTCTTCTTCCTCTTATTGCACTTCGGACCATTGTTTTAGAATTTTTTATTCTCCGTAAAGAAAGGGATAAATTCTCCGATGTTTTGGGTGCTTGTCGATTTGATGGTTCTTAAATTCCAATAATGCAACTGAAGAGTTCTTCCTAAAAATGTTGCGCTAAACTTAAGATAGCTGTTCATTATTTCATGCTATATCTGAAAAGTTTTAAGATTGAACTCCCTTAAAACATTGTCATGTTAATTGGTTTTTGGGGTTTTTTTTAAGATGACTCAACAATATTTAGTACTCTTCTGTCATTTTTTTTTAAGATGACTCAATAATATTTAGTTCTCTTCTGTCGTTTTTTAAGATGACTCAATAATATTTAGTTCTCTTCTGTCGTTTTTTAAGATGACTCAATAATATTTAGTACTCTTCCGTTGTTTTTTATACGAATCAATAATATTTAGTCCAATCCTGTCGTTTACCTGGAAATTTTAGGTATGGCCCATAAATATATATACATTGACACCCAAAATATACAACAAATTGAATAATTGTGAAAGTCCTAATTTTCAGAAGCTTACTGTTGTGCGGCTAGGTTTAGGGTTCACACAGACTGACACGGGTTAATGTAGTCAGACATTTCAGTATAATGGTATAAGGTATAGGATAGTTGCAGTAGAGTTCGATCCCTGTTCGCATCTAATCTTGTATATCTTTAACGACTGAAGGACTGACAAACTCCTGTATCAGTGTACCGCGCTGTTTTTATGCAAAGTAGACAAGAAATTGTATCTGAAAAATAGAACAGATAATTTGTAACTAAATATTAAGTACAAGTGTTGATTACTTTTGCGTTAATGATTTTGATATCGTACGAAGTTTAAAATAAATTGAACTTATACTTTTCAATATCCTTTCGATAATTCGTTTCTTACTTCAGAATAAAGAATCCATATGAAATATTAATCAAAATTTTATATTTTCCCATTTATCCAACGCACTGAATATTGTTGGGTGTCATGGTTTAAATTTCAATCAGTTTATAACTTTCATTGCAAACATTAATAGATATTATTATTAATGTAAGTATATTTCCGAAAGTATTTTTTAATGAGGCGTATTAATTACAACTATAAATTAACATCAATAATAATTTGCATATAGATCTATTTCATTCTTCTAGATATCATCAGTGCAACTCGTCCAAATGATGATTTCTAGAAGAATAAAATAGATCTGTATGTAAATATCCAAATTATTTATTGATGGTATTTTCTAATTGTAATTAATACGCTTCATTTAAAAATACTTTCGAAAATATAATTCTATTAATAATAATGTATGTCTATAAAAACGTAGTTTCGTAAGATCAAAAAATATAAACGATGAAATGACCGGATCCTTGAATACTTAAGAAAAAATTAGATCAATAGATATTAATTTATTTTCATGGCATAGTCATTCTAGACATTTGTCTCTGATCATGAAGGTCGTGGGTTCGAATTTCGACGAGTTGCACTGATTATTTCTGGAATAAATTAGATTTATATGCAAATATCCAAATTATTTATTGATGTTAATTTCTAATTGTAATTAATAGATATATTTACTTGGTCGAGAACCAATCCAAGATAGGTACAAGGTCATTTTTGCGTGCTTTATATGCCTGGGCTTTTTTAATTCAGTGTTACCCTTCACCTAGATAAGTTGCTCTCCTGAGTTAACGAGCCCCATCTGCCCGA
>JAUZSX010350367.1:0-22787 GCA_034780655.1 Idiosepius hallami
ATATATATACATACACACATGTATACAGTGAGGTGAAAAAGGTCTTTGGACAAAGCAAAATACATTGATATCACTGTAACCCACTTATAAAAGAAACTTGGATATGAGAAAGATTTTTTCTGGTCCCAAATTGCAGCCTGTATTATTGTATACTTAGCTAATCAAAAACTTGATATAAAAGAAACCTGGATATAAGAGACATTTTCAATTGTAGGGACTGAAGAGAAAAAATTTCTTATATCTGGGTTACACTATTTTCTAATTATGCAATATATTGATGTAAAAAACAAAGACAAATCTTGAATGTACCCAATATAGTGTTTTCAATAAAAAAAAAAAAAAAGAAATCAGGTGTGCCTTAAATTGTAAGATAAGTATTACGTAAGTGGATTTTTTTGGTTTATTTTCTTTTATCGACTGATTGATTCATGATTTCTGCACGCTCTAATGAATATTTTTTTAAAAATCAACCAAACAAATGTTTATGACTCTGGCGATATATTAATCATGACATCACTTGCAAACCACCCTTCTCTAACCAGTGGCAGTTTGAATAATATAAACAGGGATAAAGCCTGGGTGAGTCCTCCATGGCATTTTTGGACAAATACTTTGTAAAGCTGTATAAGTCTCTCTGTAGCTTCCTCAACTTTAAACCCTTCTGACAATAAAAGCCCTTCTGACAACAAAAAAGTACTTCTTCTGGGAGAAATAGTTCTTAGCATTAAATGATCATAAAGGTTGATTTGTTATTTAACAAAATAATCTAACATATTAAAAAAGACGTTAGTATAGAAAAATGTTTTTTAATTCTATTAATTCTTCTGACAAAAAAAAAATTAGTTCTTTCTTAGCATTAAATGATAAAAAAGGTTGATATGTCATTAAACAAAATAACCTAACATAAAAAAAAACAGCATTTATATAGTTAAAAGATTTATACAAGAGGACACTTCTTGACTATAAAGGAATAAGGTGATTCATATCTTTCCCGGGGATATTAACTAAAGGCTTGGGTTTCAATTTGTGTAGGCAGTGAAGATGGAGAAGTGATAAAAGCTTGGACTCTGTAATTGTATTTTTTGAGTTCAAATCCAGGTCAAAACCATTACTTTCATTTTTAAATGCCTCAGGCAGATGAGGCTTGTTAACTTGAGATAGTAACTCATCTAGGTGTATGGATAACACTGATTTTATAAACATTAATAAATGAGAACTGTCACCTAAATGAGTTACTCTTATTTAGGTGAAGAACAACACTGACTACAGAAAGTTAGGAAATGTAAAGAGCACATAAATCTGGAATTGTAACTAACTTGGTTTCGGGCTTGACCAAGTATATAAGGAAGGCCAAAAGTAGGTATATAGTTATTAAAATTTATATGCTTCTTGATAGAAATTTTTTTATACGCTTTAAAAATGTTTTTTGTTTTACAAACTGCAAGGAATGTTACAATGTTGGCAGAGGACATTTTGAGAAGTTAAGGGATTAAACAGTTTTTCTTGAAGCCTAATTTTGGACTCTTTTTACTTTTCATAACTGTATAGCAACTTTTGGCCCACCCTGTATATAGTATGTTGCAATTCGAAGCCCTAATTAACTGCACTACGAGGCTTCCCTTTTTCTAAGATTATCGGTTAAGATCTTTTGTTTGTAGACAAAGAATTTTTTTTTTAGTTAATGAATTGCTAAAATAATAAAATGAATTTGTATTTATTTTTGTTTTTTGGCTTTATTTTTTTTTCATTTAATGATTTATTAAATTCTCATCTAAAATAATTAATGCTGTTCCAAAATTTTGTTTTTCCTAAATAGCCAATAAACAGGGTATAAATTCAATCCAAAAGAATGTTTAAGAGTGTCACTACTGGCTTTTTCTTTTTTCTTTTCTTTTTTTCTTTTCTTTTTTTCTTTCCTTTTTTTTTCTTTAGCATTTAAAAATAAAACTATTTCCTTTTTATGAGTCACATTCTTTTGTAAAAAAATCATTCAGGATTTGATAAGAACTTGAATAGAATTGAATTATATATTGGCCTGATACAACAAATATTGCTTCCTGGTTGATGAATAAATATCACGTCTTACAGAAAGTACTGTGTAATTACGATTCAACTGTTTTTCACATAAAAAATAAAAATTTGTATTAGTTGTGTTGTTAGAGTTAATGTCACCTAGAGCAGTTGGCTCAAATGTCACCACATCAGGGCCATGCTTAGGGCACCTGTAGACCCTGGAATTGCAGGAGCACACACTGCACCACATCATCCTATGTTCAGGGATGGATTTAGTCATTGGTGAGTCGGACCATGTCCATATCAGGGCCTGATACTGGCAACCAATAAAATAATTATCAATGTTGTGCTTGTTATACAAATACCTGCATTCTGACTTGAGCTACTTTGCTTGCCTGCACATTATAATGTATGTCTAATTGACATAGCTGTCTATCTGACTTACTTAAGCCAATATGTACAGATCACCTACTGCACAGCCTTTACATGTGACATTTAACTGTAAAAAAAAGATGTGGATTTTTCCCGCCCCAGCGCAAGATACAGTACCTAGTATTCTTAAATGGTCACCCATGTACTGACCAGGCTTGACATTGCTTAATTTAGGTGACCTGACAAGAACCAGTGTCTCCTACACAACTTGACCGTATACAGCCCCTATCTTACGCTTAATGGGCTTTGGAAGTGTGGGGTAACACAGAAAAGCTATTGGTTACCACATGTCAAATTAAGAAAAACCTTGACAAAACCTCTTCTAAAAACAAGATTTTTGTCCAGACTAAAGCCCTATCATGGCACCATGTAATATAATATATGATAAATAAATCCTATTCTCAGACTAAGCCTTGCTGAAAATTTTTCTTGGAGTGACCATTAGGCGGACCACTCCTCCTCGTCTCCACCTTAACTGCGTCCCTGATATCTTTATGTTTGTGTTTTATAGATTTAATTATTGATGGTTATTCATGTATTTGCTTGTCTGGGTGATTTTTAACTTGTAAAAATTATTGAATGTGAACAGTGAACCCCTATGGATTAAAAAAAAGGGTTGAGTTCACTATGAAGCTTCTTGTGATCAACATAAAGGTTATCAAGCTCAGGTAATCTTTGAAGTAAGCCAAGGAACATATTGGCCAAAATGTTTTGAAGATAAAAGAAGGATTCGGTGTAAATCTTTCTACTTCTTTTTTAATTTCTCTCTCTTTTTTGTAACCATTTAGTATGCAATATATATATGATATATATTTAGTTTAGCACAAGGTCAGTTTTACAATATAAATATATATGTGTGTGTGTATGCTTCTTGACTACAACACTAGGTTTCGGCACCAGTGTGCTTTGCCTGGTAGACAATTTCAAAGCTGCTTGATAAACCCCATTGATGCAAAAACCTAGGGTTGTTTTCAAAATATATGTATACATATATATAAATATAACTGCTTTATTTGTAAATTTTGGGCACGCTACTTTCCAATACACCTATATACTTGGACTTCATCTGACCATGTAAATTTAGAGAGTGCCAAAATGCATATACCTATATATGTATTTTTTCATATATTTTACAATGTATATTCATTAGTTTTATAAATAATTTTAATAAAAAATTAATTTCTTGTGTTAAAAATATTAGATAATTAGGAAAATTGCTTTAAGTTTGTGTATTCAATTAAACCATGACTTGATTTTATAATTAGGCTGTTTTAGAATTTTGGATTTAATGAAAAATGTATAATGATACAGACAGAAGGGAAACGATAATTAATATTAGAAAATTTCTCAATTTTGAATTAATTCTTTCTTTATTAGAAGCAATTTTTTTTTTTTTTTTTTTTTTTTTACTATACTCTAAACTCAACTCATTATTTCCTACCATAATTTGTGGGAAATAATAATTATCTGTTCTACCTGTCCCAAAATTTAAAGTAGAAATAACCTCCTCTCCTGGTTTGTCAGAGATGGTATTTTTTTTTTCATTTTAATGTTTTTATTCATTCTTTAGAATTTTTTATCACATATAGATTACAACTTGCTAAATCTTGTATTCAGGTTTGCTTCGAGAACAATCAAAACTGGCATGGTTATTTTAAAGAAAAATTGTTGGCTGAAAAAATGAACAAAAGAATTGATGAAATGATAAATAGTAAAAAAAAAACATCTGTCAACTCAACACTCATAGGATTCCATTGTTCAAATAGCATATTTTAAGAGAATAAGCCTGTTCATACCTTTAAAAAGATTTGGTTTGTTTGTTTGTTTGGTGTTAATGGCATATCATTTTTAATGCCGAGTACTTAGATGTTATTTTTATACACATAGATTTTTTGATAACACAAGTTGCACTATAACATATTCTAACAGAATAAACCTGTCTATACCTTTTAAAAACATTTGGTTTCTTTTTTTGTTTGATTAACAACATATCAACCTTTCTCAGTCATTTTTAATGCCAAGAACAATTACTTATGATAAACATTATTTTTATACACATATAGTTTTAATCCATAGCTGGAGGGAGGATGAAGATTCATACTTTTCCCAAGGGTATTAGTCAACATAGATGGAACAACTTGGATTCTAACCCTCATACTACGGTTCCAAAGTCTGATTGCCTTTCCACTCAACTAATGACAGTCATTTCCACTAGTGTACGGTCAAGTCACGTTGGAGATAGTAGTTCCCGTTAGATCACCAAAGTTAAGCAATATCAAACCTTGTAAGTGGTTAGATGGGTGATCATTTAAAAATACCAGGTATTGTACCAGGGCAAGTAATAAACCAGCACGCGGTACGTCTGCTACTCTTTTCGAGAAAAAACAATTGTTACACTACGCACATCACAAGAGAGAGTCCTTTTGTTCGGCTTTTATAATCTGCAGTCGGCTCAAGATTCGAATTGGTTTTTCGAGGTAAGAATGGCTGAGTTTTTGTCTTGTCTACAACTACGTCCGCATTTTTGGCTGATGCAATTTCTATCTTGGATTTCATTTGACCGGAAGGTGTGCTGACCAAATGCACAAGGGAAGATTTTGAGTATTTCGTCTAAAGTGGTTTTGGTATAACATCCGGGGGTATCACCACAGATCTCATCAGTGACACACAATGTTGTCACCATGCTAAACCCCAAATTTGAACATGCAGACCATGTCATGTGAAACAAATGCTTCAACGATTTGCCCATGACACAATCAATTTTCATGGTTTTACTTTAATGATAGTGACAATCTTCCTTCTTGAAATGAATTTTTTCAATTATTGATCTTCGGTACTTGACAGTGGTATTTTGAAACAAAATCTATCTAAGAACACCCCCAGACACATAAAGTACAACTGTGTCAAGTTTCAAGAAAATTTGACATTTTGAAGTCCATGGAGAACAAACTCACATACAGACACACACTCAGTTTGGCACTTGTTTATTATTCTCCCACCACTGTTTTATTTAACTTTAACCCCAACCTCAAATCCTAATCCTAATCCTAAGCCTCTGTTTTAGTAGCAAGGGAATAACAAACAAGTGCCTAAAGTCCCATTTATACATAAGTTCAGATATATTATGAGTGTGTTTTATTAATGTCTTTGGTACGTTTTTTTATTTTTTTTTGTGGTCATTGGGATGATTCAAGTCAAATTAGCGCTTCTTGTTGTTATAGTCAAAGTTTATTTACATTTTTTAAATCAATTCCGAAAACTTATTTTTCAAAATGAAATTTGAATTAATTTTATATTAATATTTTATTTTTGAATAATTGTTTTTTAAAATATTTAAAAATTTCAAGAAAACCTAACAAATTTAAAATTTTTTAAACTTCAACATTTTTGTTTAATTCTTTCTTGAATATAAAAAAATATTCATGAATTAATAAAAAGAATGAAGGCAAAAATCATAAAATTTATTTTTCAGTTAATTTGCCCAATTATTTAGATGATATTATATTTACTTGGTGAGCACCAACCCAAGTTTGGCACTAGGCCATTTTTAAGTGCTCTTACCTGGGCTTTTTACATTCGGTGTTACCCTTCACCTAGATGAGCTGTTCTCCCGAGTTAACGAGCCCCATCTGCCTGAGGCTGCTAAAGTGAAAGTAATGGTTTTGACTGGGATTCGAACTCGCATAATACTATTCCAGAGCCTGAGCTTTTACCAATGCTCCATCGTCACTGCCCCAATTATTTAGATGATATAATATTTAATAAGTCTTTATTTACTTTAAACAATTTTGCTCGAGTTTAAGATTTGTAACACTTTGAAAAAATTGACATATTTAAACTTCATTTTTTAATTCCTACATTTTTTTTCTTTGAATAATTTTTATTTCAATTTTATTCAAAAAGAATAAAATTTTATTCAAGTAAACTAGTTAAAACAAATTAAAACAGTTTTCAATATTGAATGACCTGAAGAGAGTTGATATGCTGGTTAAATAAATCAATCAATGAATCTATCAATGAATCTACACGCCAAATTGTCACACTGCCAAATTGGCCATGCCGAAACGCCCATGTCAAAACGTACTAAACTCCTACTAACCCTACTTATTAGTGATATGACAGGAATATTCTTCAATAAAAGCGTGTTCCCTTTATGAATTTGTAAAGATAAGCTGAGAATTGCTTTAAATATTATCAATGATTAACTCATTTCATCTGATTTTCATTAAAACAGATTTTTTTTTTATGTGGTGGATAGGAATTTTTATTGATGAATATATTTTTTCACAAATTTTCTGGGCAGGTCAACTTGGGGAATTGGATAGGCAGTTGACTTCTGGATTACAGTATGCAAGTTCGAATCTCAGTCATTCCGTTTATGCTCGTTTTTGGACTAATACCCTTGGGAAAGGTATGAATCCTCACTCCCCCCCACACCTTTGGATTAAATAGTGCATCTTGTGCTATTAAAAAAATGTGTCCAAAAAACTTTTATCAATAATGATAGTTCTAAGTATTAGATGAACTAAAAGGCTGATATTCCATAAACAAACATATCTAATGAAATTCAATTTTGGTTAGTCTCTGTCTCTTAATATTCTTAATTTGAATTTTATTTTATTTTTTTTTTATTGTAGAAGATAAAGAAAATACTTATAATTACTTACCATTCTGTGAGTTCTATACATATTTGCAAAAAATCCAGGGGAAGCGTCCTAAATCCAAGAATGTTGATTGTTAAATTACAACCCCTTAATAAATCAATAGCATCATGATATCAAATGTTCTTTAAAAAATCAATCAACAATTGATTATTGGTAATTAAAAAAAATCAGAACAAAAAAATGATTTTTGCCCAATTCTTAAGAGAAGACAAATGGTTGTAAATCCCTGAGTAAATTGTCATATAACAAATTTTGAAAGGTTATTTTTTCTTTTTTTTTTAATGGTTTTTGGTTTTCCTGATTGTTTATTATTATTATTTATATTATTATTATTATTATTATTATTATTATTAAATTTATGTTTCCCCCCCAGTATAAATCAGAAAAAGTCGTGTAATATTCCGTCTTTTGTAAATCTGTGAATAAATTGATGAACTGTTGCTGAAACGACTTAAACGAGAAATATGTTGGTTTTTCTTTACTTTCTTTTCACTCCTTTTTTCCTTATTCTTCTTTTCACTCCATTTTCCTTTTTCTTTCTTTTTTTCTCTTTCTCTGTTTCTTTCTTTTCTTTCCTTTCTTTCCCCCTCCAGTTTACCCCTCGCTGCTGCTAAGGACAACTGACAAGTCCATATTATGATGTGAAGATGTCCCTCCTCATTTTTTTATTCTTTCATACTAACTTATTTACGTGTGTGTCGCTAGGCGTTCCGTTCTGTTGTTGTAATACATTAAAACTTCCAATAATCCACTCCCAATACTCCACTTCCAATGATGCGTAACTTATTTGTATGTATTTGTTTGTGTATTTGTCCGTGTGCGTTTAAGTCCCTGTAACTGTGGGTGCGTGCGTGTATAAGAACGCGCAAGTTCTCTCATACCTTTTTGTGTATACGTATAATTTTGAAGGCAAGTGATTATTGCGATTAAGTGTTACTTATTTGTTGTTATGTGCACAACTTGAGAATTAAATGAGTGTGCGTGGTGGGGTGACTGGTTGCATTGGCACTGGGTGCTAGTGGCGTAACTCGGGAGACGAGGGGGACAGTTACAGTTCAGCTCACCCTCTGGTGACAGAGAAGTGTGAAGGTGATAACAATCAATGTCACCATCGAGCGCACCCGACCCGAATAAAAGTTTTTTTTTAGCCAGTCTACTAAAATGCGAAAATAGCCTGAACGTAGGATTTATTTATTATATTATTATCTAATTAATTGGTAGGTGTGGTGACTGGTACCATCCTTCAGGACTTCCAGTCTGAAGCAAAATCTTGTGTTTATGGCTAAGCTTTTATAAAGGTCTGTAGGAGTTTAACAAATAAAGCTAAAGCTCAAAGCTTTTAGCCCACATCTAACTGAAACGAAACGCATCACAGGTGTATGAAAGGAGATGCTGTTGGCCGGAGTTCATTAATGGTCTTAGGAGTTCCTGATCTATTTCAGAAGTGTTGTTGGTTCCACTATTCAACAGTGGAACGAACAACACCTCTGTTGCATTTAGCATAGGGTTATGTAGAGGTCAGTGGGGTGACGAATGCAGTGTCATTTCAAGAGACAGGAGAGGAAATTCAAGTTTTTTGGGGTTTCGGTATCTTTTAAATGGTGGCACCCGTGAAGTTAGTGAATGCATGTAAAATCTAAAGTAACCAACAGGGCTGATCTTAGGGCTCCCACAGTCCCCACAATTTCGGGGGGCCGCAAGCTCCCTAGGAGTAGCAAGGCTCCATGGCATCACAGATATATCCAAAATATTACCAAAATAATTGTTAGGATTAATTAGAAAATCATTAACACAATTGAAATATACATCTAATACCATCTTTCTATCTGTCTATCTGAGATAGACTCTATCTCTCTTTCTATATATATTTGTATATGTATGTATACATAGTCGAAATGCTCCAGTATGTTGAGTGGGGTGCAACTTGCCTTTTTAGGGTAAAGGGACCGCAAGGCGTATTCTGCGACATGGACGCTATGTGGCTAAGAAGCACTGGTAACCAACTAACTGCCTGTTTAATTTTTCTATTTATTTGGTAAATGGAAGAATGGTGTTAAAATCTACTTAGATTTTGTGTTCAGAAAGAAAAAAGGATTAAGAAAGGTGCGAGTTAGTACGTTCGTTGTTGTGTGGGTGATACTGGTCGGTGAGTTTAGAGAATAAAAATTAAGGTGTTTTGTGTGTATTGTGTGTACAACAACAGTACAGCACAATAATAGCCGATGAAATTGTATGTGTGGGTTAGAAGGGAGACAGGTAGGGTTAGGAAAATAAAAGAAAAAGGTGTTTTGGTTTCTTTCTAAATAGAAGTAAAAACCAACAGAACAGGTGAGTGGACTGACTACTGACTGAGTGAGCAATAAGTAACAATAATAACAATAAAATGGATTTTTAAAGTATAAAGGTCAAAAATGGAATTTACTGGTCACTGGTCACTAACTGAATACCTGGGGTAAGCAGGCCAGGCAGCAGATAGCCCAAATCTGGAGGGGAATAATTAATCTGTAAACTACAAGTCAGAAACAGGGATGGTAGGTGAGAATAGTTGTTCAAAGTTATGTTCCCTGTTATAATAAAGAAGGCTTATTTCTTATTCTTAATTCCTTTGCCCTCAATTAATCTATTAGTACTTGTGAGTTTTACATCTTCCTTTTCTTGTATCATTTTCTTTTTTATGGTTGTTGCTTAATCTTAACAAGGTATATTGAAAAGAATCTGTAATATTTGTGATTTTTGGTGTGTATTATTTGATTGAGTAGATACCAATATTAGCTTTAAAAATTATTCTTTATTTCATTATATTTTTACATTCTTCTTCGGTTTTCAGTGCCTGCTAGCAGCAGACACGTGTTATAAGTCCGAGGCCAGGAGTGGAACTGGGACAAATTCTTTTGGTCACTAAGAGGTCAAAGAATGAGATATAGATAGAGAGTTTAGAGAGAGTTTGGTAGGGGAAGAGAGAAATAGTAGAAGAGGAAAGATTGTTGTGATATGTTCTTAGAGGAGTAAGGAGGTTAATAAACAATGTCTTTTAGCACGATAGTAGTGACCTGAAGTCTCTTAGGTATATTCCTACAGACTCGACATCTATTTCAAATTTCCAATAGCAACGCAACCAAAATCATTATTATTGATGTGGGATTTAACACCAATAGGCGATTCTTTTCTTCGCTTTCGTACCCGGCAATCAATAATGGTTTTACAAGTGTCAGAGTGATAACAAGTCTTGTCTAGATCAAGTCCAGAGAGGGTTCCTTAACATTCCAGTCAAAGTATGGTGGTGTGGTGTGGTCTGGTGGTTGGTGGGTGCGTGGTGCATTTTGGTGCAACTGCAACAGAAAGCATCATCTTCCTGGGATTTCACCCTGCTGCTTGCAGTTGCAATCTGCATCCACATTATTGCACACCCACCCGTCATTAGCAGAGTTTTTCCACTTTAACCAACGCTAGGTAAGTGATTCTTGAAGACAGACTGACAATTCCTGAAGGTCAGTGCCTGCCGTGCTTAGCCACCTTTCGGCCCCGACGCAGAATGCAGCTTGCGGCCCCCTTTGACCTAAAAAGGTAATTTGCTCCCCACCCCAACAAACTAGAGCCTTCGATCAACAAAGACCATATATACATAAATATTATATTTACTTGGTGAGCACCAACCCAAGTTTGGCACAAGGCCATTTCTACGTACTCTTACCCGGGCTTTTTAAATTCGGTGTTACCCTTCACCTAGATGAGCTTTGCTCCCCCGAGTTAACGAGTCCCATCTGCCCGAGGCTGCTAAAGTGAAAGTAATGGTTTTGACTGTGATTTGAACTCGTGAAATACGATTATTCCAGAGCCCGAGCTTCTACCAATGCTCCACCGTCGCTCAATGGAAGTATTGGTGACTATCAAATTGGAAGTTTTTGAATGTATCTCAATGAATGCACCCACGTCGCTCAAATACAGAGAAAGAAAGTGGGATGAATTCTTAATAGGTGTATATTTCAAGTGTAAATGATTTTCTGGTTAATTTTAATAATTAATTAATTTGGTTATTTTTTTTAATTGCTAAAGATCTGGGAATCCAGGGAGCCTTATGCGGCCCCTAAGGAGCTTGCCCCCCCCTTTGCAATTGCGGGGTTGCGGGGACCCCAACGGCCCTGCTGAAGGTAGATTATGCGATGTTCTCCCACCAATCACCAGGCGCTCTGACACCCAGCAACCATTATCATTATTATTATGGGATCACACACCAATAATAAGATGCTCTCACATCCAGTGGTTTTTGTTAAAGTCAAAGTGACAACAAGTCTCTGCTCTGGTTCCAAGAAGTATCTGCGCAGTGGAGTGCGCACCATTTAGGACAAGGAAGGACTATATGGTTTTACATATATATATATATATATCTGTATATAAAACAAACACACAGAGAAAATACCAAATGTTCTTTAAAGTATTAATTAATTTATTTATATTACTTCAAGAACCCGTGTCTGGACCCTTCTTCTGAAGCAAATACGGGGAGAGGGATAGAGGAAGAGAAAGAGAAAGGGTGACAGAATAAGAGAGGGGGTCTGGAACAAATATATATATATATATATATAATTATAATATATATATAATTCAGAAGAACTATAACCTACTATATATATAATTATTTATTTATATTATTGTGTGTGTGTGTGTGCTCTCCAACCCTTTTAATAGTGAAATCCGAACAGCAACCTTTACATCCAATTACTCACACAAATATAGTGTGAGTAAAATATTTATACCATAATAAAAAAAACTAGACTTCATGCGATTACTCTCTTTTGAATTGATTTCAGCAAATTATTTTTGATAAATTTCACGAAATAATTCATATTACAAACCAAAAAAAAATGAATGCAATAAATGGGTTACAGAGAGCGAATCCTCTTGCTCTGTCTCTACACCATTTTAACCTTTGAACCCTAAAGGGCCGATATATCGGCCATGATGACATAAGGCTTAAGAAGACACACCAATTATTCTGATCCTATGTAAGGCTAATATAACGGCTCTGGGTGAGTACTTGGTAATTTTGATAAGTTAGGGGCCCAAAGGTATAAACTTAAACTATTTTTTTTTATTACATTCAAACTTCTTTTGGGATAGACTGCGTCTAAAATATAGCACAAAAGGTAAAAAGTCTCGTGTCCAATCACTTAGTCAGCAGATTAAAAAAGGGGGGAAAGAAAGCAGTATGTTGAGAATTTTAAGAGACGGAAAAAGGGGCACTCACTCACTCACTAGCATTAGCATTTCATTATAAAGAAAAGAAAATTAATTACTTAGGACCTTGTTTTGAGGAAGAAGACAAATGTGGATATGAACAAAAACTAGAGAAAGTAATTATTTAGGATCTTAAGGAAGAAGACAAATTTTGATTCTAGATGAGCAAAAACTAGAGAGAGTAAATTTTTAAAACAGTAAACACTTATTAAAGTCTGAATAAAAATAAGTTAAAAGCTTCTTCTTCGCAACAACCTAAAACAATTCTAAATAAAAATGGTGTAAGATAAATTAAACTGAAAAATATCTAGCATGATTGTCCTAAAATGTGCTTTGTTGCATATTGTTTTTAAATATTTAATTGATTTCACGTTCCGTGATAAATAGTAACGTTTAGTTGTTAGCCTCTGGGAGAAACGTAATTTATGGCACGCGTGTTCTACCGTAGTAGCAGGAGATTGATCATAAATCAACTTCCGGCCAACCAGCACTGAGAACCGTGACGTCATCACGATATGGCGCAGGAAGTGTGAACAGGTGCCTGTTGTCATTTTGTTAAAAATGGTTACAATGGATTTTAAAGGTCCAAATCTTTTAAGGAGTCTTACTGGGATGTTGTCTAAAAGAATCACTCTGGCCAAGGTAAGATTAGTTTCAGTGATATTCCTCCCGATCTTTTTGAAAGGGACCCCCTTTTTTTGCAGCTACTTTCAGAGGTAAAAAAGGGAAACGAAAAATGTTAGAGAGAAAAAAAAGCTCTTTCGTCTCTTTATAACAAACAAGGAAATAATTAAGTTCATACGTAGCTGACTTCTCTTTTTTTTTGTTTTTATTATTTGTGGGCACATCTATTCCTTTTGGCTTGTGTATTTTATAAAATTAATCACTCTCGGATGATCAAATCTATCGTAGTTAAGATTAATGATTATGTTTTAAGGGTATCCTTTAGTAATTTTAAAAATCTAATGTTGTTACTTCTTTCTCCATTTCTTCCCTTTGTTATTTATCTTTAAAACAACTTTTTGTTTATATTCCGAGTTTGTATTATTTTTCCATATATTTCTAAACTTGGCATTTATATTTTTATTTTCTTGTTTTTGTCTACTTTTTGCAATTGTTAAATTAAAACCATATCTTCGAGGGAGTTCTCCTTTAAAAATATTTTCTTTCTATTTTTCTTAAATTTAGGACACGGTTTTGTTTTGTTTTTTTTTTCCTCACAGTCAGTAACAACTGCAATTATCAAACAATCTGGGTTTTTTTTTATTTAATTGAATAAAAGACAATCTATTTTCAATTTAGATAATAAATCGACTTTTCTATAGCACTGTGAATTTTTTTTTCATGTTTTAACAAAAACTTATTGCAAATGTCTTTTTTTTCAATTTGGATCAGTCAGTAATTTTTAAGTTAATATTTTTTCTGTTTTCAGATATGCAATAAAAAAGCAATCACATTGATAAATTATAAATTTAAGAAACAGTTTTTATTTTATTTTTTGATGCTTATAGTTTGTTGTTTAATCTATTTTTAATAAATATTTTATTTTATTGTCTAGGATTGTATAGTAATAATTTTCTCTTTTAACCTTTAAATTCCTCCTAACCCATAAAAATCCTATTTGAAATAATTTTCTACCTTGATTTGATTTTTAATTATTTGCCAAATAACCAGAAGCTTTTTAATGATCAATTTCTTTTCTCATTGATTGTCAATTTTTATTCATTAATTTTTTAAAATCTATTTATTGTTTTGATTATTTTGTTGATTATTTTTCTTTCATTCTTTAACTTAGATTTCCTTAACTTACCCGTTATCTTTAATTAAAATTTGTTTTTTTTAATCAACATCGTGTTTGTCTCTACTCTCTCTCTTTATCTTTTAGCTAAATTAATTTACACTTCTATAATTATCTTGATTTATTTTATTTTTGTTTTTCAAATGTGAAAGAAAAAAAGACTAAATTTCTTTTGTTGTTTTTTTCTTAAGGATTTTCTTTGAACAAAATTCAAACAACTATTATACAAAAGAAAATTGTGTTAGCTGAAACATCAATAAATAATCATAAATTATTTTAGTAAATATAAAATCTTTTAAAATTGCAAAATTAGAAATATGAATACAACGAGGAGGCTCTTCTTGGTCCCCCTACTCAAACTTACCTCGCTCACTATCCAACGATGTCATGTTTGGATTGATTTATTTGAATTGACTAAAAGTTCCTTTTTGATTAAAATATTTACAATTTTTCTCAATTTTCTGGTGGTTATTTTAATTATCAGTAATTATTACTAATAGTTGTCGAATCCATTTAAAATACTTCATGTTAGTCATAAAGTGATGTTAGTGCATATTTTAAACGGACCAACAACAATGAGGTGTAATTAACAAAAAATTAAATAAATATTTAATTGAAGTTGTTATTTATTCTAAAATATCCTTAATAATTTGGCAAAAGGATAATAAATAAACAACATTTATAATTTTTTTCGTCTGTTTATTCCAGTCTATTCTATTAGTTGCTTGTCAGTTCTGTCGCGGTTATTCAAAAATATTGTTTACTTGCAAGTATAGATATTTTAAGTACTTAGTAAGATGTACTTAATTAATTTTCATAATTTCAGCGGTTTTATTTTACTTAAGTATGAGCTTTAGGGGTTCGGGTTTTCTAAAAATTCTAATTTCACTAACAAACATTTTTTTCTTTACTGTTTTTCGGCGTTCGGTGTTATTTATTTATTTTTCCACTGTTCAACAAAAAACCATCTGGATTTATTTTACACGCAGCAGAATATAAAAAAAGCCTGGCAAATTCTTCCAATTCGTGCAATCGTATATTTTAAGGCATTAAATTCATCAAATTTCCAACTCTCTCCACCCGAGGCCGTGTTTTTCTTTATCTTCTGTGAGTTTTAGTCCCTAGAGTGTCTCTCTAAAAATGCTAGTCAGTGCTTCTCTTCTTCTTCTTCTTAAGGCTCTCTCTCTCTCTCTCTTTATGCTCCCATTTTCCCCTCATTAATTGCCACGTTCTGGTAACTTGATTTAATTCTTGAAAGTAACTAACTGGCTAGATGGCCTAAAAGGCGCTCCCTACTGGGTCTTGAAGAGAAGTATTTTTAATCCTTTAGATCCTAACTTATCAAAATTACCAAGTACTTACTCACAGAGCCGTTATATTAGGGGAACATATTAAGATCAAAATGTTGGTGGGTCTTCTTTTGCCTTATGTCTTCAGGGCCAATATATCGGCTTGTTAGAGTCTAAAGGGTTAAAGCATCATCAATCACTTAAATTACTTTTTTATTTTTTTTTTACGTCTAATTTCTCTTTTATTTCGCATTCTTCACAAAGAAGCAGAAGAAGCACAAAGTTGTCATTTTTTGAACAACTTTTACAACTGGTTTTGGCTTGCCAAAATCCCCAATGAATTTGCTGGAGGCGAATTCTGGTTTATAGTTTTAGTGCATTTAGTAACATAAAGCAAGTGCATCTATTATTATTAGTATTATTGTTTGTTAATAATTGATAATCAGTTTTGTTTTTACCTCTAACTTACCTGGCCTGTTGGTTGGTCACCCTAGGTGACTGTTTTTGTTTGTTTACTGTTTATTGTTAATTCATTTCTATTGCTTCTATAAAAAAAAGAACCTAATGAGAGTGAGTGCACAAAATGATGCACACTAACTGCGTTATGTGCACGCACGGATCTCACCACAACAGCACACAAGCACAATTATATAGATTCTAGAATTATGAAGAGGTTGTGTGTCCATAGAAGCTGATAAAAAGGTTTTAAATAATAAAACTTAAAATCATTACTCCTTATATCAACCCCTAAGGGCTCACCTTAGGAGTCGATATAATCAGCCGGGCTGATTATCAGCCCTAGACCTTAGGCAAAAAGACTTGCAGATATTTCGCCATTGATATAAGTTGTCCTCTTGTAGAATGACTCCAAGTGGATACTTGGTAATTTTGCTAAGTCAGGATCCAAAGGTTAAAAACAAAAAACAAGTGTTGGGAATTTGTTCATCACTGAAGTGAAAGATCCAAACTAAGTACTTTTGTTTTTTGGCTACTAAATTATGGAATCTAGCCCATCTCATCTACCACTGTCATTGAACTATAATATAAATGGTGATTACATAATATTAGTGATAAAAGATGATTCAGTTCTCCTGTTATAATTTCGTCTTTTTTATGCAATCTCTGTTGCCACTCGAAAATTTGTATCAACTGTCTGTATTGGCTTTGTAAACCTTCAACAGGTGCCAGTGAATGTTGATCAGTTTAATTTTTCCTGCATTGTAGAATTCAATGATGCATCTCTAGGTATGACAGGTTGATTTTTTAATGTTACCCCGCAACATTAAAACTAGTTTTTATGTTAAATAGCAAATATTAACTGGTTTTATTTTATTTTTATAATTAAAACAAAGAAAAACGAATTGAAAATAAAAAAAATTATTTAAATTTTTGAACTGATGGTGAGAAAAAAAAATATTGAAAAACTCCGAAGGTTAATGAATTAAAGAATTTTTTTTTTAACTTTTTATAAACAACTCTTTATTATTTATTGAAAAAATGTTTACTTGAAATAATGAGAATAATGAAAAGTGAATTTATTTTCTTATAATATAATCAATGTTTTAATCAAAGGGGAGGTATCAAATGTCTGCCATTTTCTGTCATACCTAATGCATCTCTGCTACTGACACACATCCCTGACAGTGGTGCCTACACTGTCAATATCTGCAACAGAAAAATAAAAGTGTCAAGTCATGAATGCATAAATTCAGTCAGTCATCATAACCATGCAATTAGCAATGCCCCTCTGATCCATTCAGGAGGGAAAAATGAAATAGGAGGCATTACTTTTAGAACGTCCCTGATAGCAGGCTGTTACAATGAGTAGCAATCTTTCAACTGAAAATCAGTCATTGAGGAGAAGTTTTATTTTTCAAGTCTCACATGAATGAATCAGCAGTGTTGTTTGTTGATTGGCTGAGATTGAACCATTGATAAATAGTTGTCTTCAAATTAAGAAAGTTTTACACACAAGCACAAGACTCTTACGTTGCAAGTGAAATACTCTCATGCCAGGGATTTTTCTAAGTGGCGACTAAAAATTATAAAACAATCATCTTTTGGTGGCTGTTTTTTTTTTTTTTTCACCAACAATCTTCCAAATACTAATTGAGCATGTCTAATGTTTTGAAAATAAAAACAAAGTTAAATTATTCAAATAATAGACTGTCTTAATAGAATAGAAAATAAAACAATTGAATTTTTGGTACCCCGATATTTAATGAGCGGGACCTACGTTTTGAGGCCTGTTCGTTCGTTCGTTCGTTCGCGATTTTCTCTGCAACCATCCATTCAATTTTTCTGAAATTTTGTATGAAGTTGTAACTTCAATCAGGTTAGAAAGTGACATCCTCCGATTTTTGAAAAAAAATCTCGTTAGCCCCCCAGAGGGTCAAAATGCCCCCAAACAGCCAAAAATGACCTTTTCCGGCCTATAACATTTGATCCATCCGTTCAATTTCTGAAACTTGGCCAAAATGTGGAGGGTATTGTTCATTTCACAAATTGAGTAGTGTTTACCCAGGGAAAAATCTGTTTTGCGTCCCTCGGGGACTTTTGATCCATCCGTTCAATTTTTCTGAAACTTGGCCGAAATGTGAAAGGTATTATTCAATTCACAAATTGAATAGTGTTTACCCCGGGAAAAATCTGTTTTGCGTCCCTCGGGGACTTTTAGAGCAAGGGGTACCACGCACGCGCCGTTTGTTTTCTCTATTGCTTATTGTCTTGAAGAATTATTTTCTTAGTTTTTATAACTACACTTAAAAACATCAACAATGCAGCAGCAGTTTGTATAAAACCTCATGTCGACTTTACATCTTGTTTCTATAAAACTACCTTAAACCTTTCGACCCTAGGGGCCGTTATATCGAGCTTAGTAACCAAAGGCAAAAATAGACACATTGATATTTCTACCCTAATACGTTTTTTTGATAAGACAGCTCTGAGTGTCTACTTGGTATTATTAATAAGTCAGGGTCCAAAGATGGAGGTTGAGGTTGAAACATCGTTGGGTGTGTGTCTTAAGTCACCAGGGTGGATATATCGATTTTTTAGGGTTTAAAGGGTTAAGTGACTACTAGGTAATATTGCTAAGTCAGGGTCCAAAGGTAGAGATTGAAATAGCATTGTGTGTGTGTCTTCTTTTGCCTTAAGTCGCCAGGGCCGATATGTTGATTCTTTAGGGTTTAAAGGGTTAAGTGACTACTTGGTAATATTGCTAAGTCAGGGTCCAAAGATAGAGATTGAAATATCATTGTGTGTGTGTCTTCTTTTGCCTTAAGTAGCCAGGGCCGATATATCGGTTCTTTAGGGTTTAAAGGGTTAATTAAGATAGATTTATAAAAAAATAAACTAAGGGAGAAAACTCTAATATTTAACTTATTTGAATTACCGTTCTTTGAATTATCTCCCTTTAATTTTTTTTTTTAATCATCATGGAAAAAAATTTCATTATAATTATTTAAATTCATAAGATTAGTTTAAATTAGTGTCATCTTTTAAATTAATAAACTACTGGTATCACTAAAAGAAAAAAATAAATAAACATATGAATAGAAGTCTGAATAACTTGAATGATGGTGCTTAAAGTATGTAGCCATGACCCTACAAATAAGAAAAGAATTAAAAGAAATGGTAAAATAACAAAATAATCAAGTCTGTTACAAGAATAGTCTTTAATAAAAGGTTTTATCATAGCCCTACTAATAAGAAAGAATTAAAAGAAATGGTAAAATAACAAAGTAGTCAAATCTGTGACAAGAATATTCTTTTAAAAAAAGCATAATATCACAGCCCTACTAATAAGTAAAGATTTAAAAGAAATGGTAAAATAGCAAAATAGTCAAGTCTGTGACATGAGTATTCTTTTATAAAAGCATATTACCTCATAAAATTAAAGGAGAAGGACGTAAATTTGAAAAAAAATCTACAGTCACAATTGAAACAGCAATGAAAATAACAGAATGACAACCGAAGAGACGCATGAAAAAACACCAAGTTTGAAAATGGAGTTATATCTCTGAAATATTACTAAATGATACATTTAATACATCTGCATCGTTATGGCCTTAATAAAACTTTATATTTATTATCAATAATCCTATGATGCTTTAGAAGAACTATAATTTATTATTACAAAAAAAAAACAATATTTTGAAAATGGAATTATATCTCCGAAATAAAACTAAATGATAAATTTAATACATCTGCATCATTATGGCCTTAATAAAACTTTATATTTATTATCAATAATCCATAGATGCTTAAATAAATTAGGAAATTGTTGTTTTTGTTTTATTTTATTTTTTTTCATTTAGATTAATACATATTAGTCATTCCATTTTATTTCACGTTCAGTCTACAATAGTGACCCAGAGGCGAATAATTGGGGTCTCCTCTTCCGTCTATCTCCTCTGCTATAGTTTTCCTTCTATCGTTTCGTATTGCATATCTTGATGGGACAAGAGGCTATAGACACTAGCGGAACGTGAGAATTTGTTACTGGGTTCGTGAGGTCGTTTGACAACGTTGCAGTGAAACACCCTTTGGGTTTTGGGAAATGCTTTTAGCAAACCCCAGTCTGCGACACAAACCTCTTTCTTTTGTTCTTCTTTTCTTTCTCTTACTCGTCCTCTTTCTCTCTCCCTCCTTTTTGGGAGACGTGTTTTGGTTTAAAATACGATACAAAAAACGGCAGAATAAAGATTATAAGGTACAGGGACATTTTCAAAAAGGCGAACATCTATCTATCTATCTATCTATCTATTTACGTATCTATCTATCCATTTATCTATCCATCTACGTATCTATCTATCCATTTATCTACCCATTTACGTATCTATCTACGTATCTATCTATCTATCTATCTATCTACCTTTCTACGTATTTATATTTATACCTATCTACCTATCTACGTAACTATATCCGTGTCTACCTATCTACCTTCCTATTTATCTATCTACGTATCTATGTATGTATGTATGTATGTATCTATCTATCTATCTATCTATCTATCTACACTTAACTAATACATGCTCTATCACTAATATTGAGCACTCTAACTATAAATTTAAGCAACCTTTTCACTTAGATTAATATATATATATATATATATATATATATATATATATATATTCGATCTCTGCTGATTATCTGCCCAAGCTCTGACATCACTTCCTCTTAAAACAGACCCGGGCTTATGCATACACACACAGGAGCCTCATGCTATACACATATTTTTTAAGATTCTTTTTCAATTTCTATTCTATAACATTAATGTATAATATACTTGTGTATATTTCTTAGTTATTCTCGTCCAAAATTCGCTAAAATTTATCGCTTTAACTTCACGATTTTTAAATAAACATCGGTTTATTTTTATCTTTTTATATGCAACGTTTTCTCCCTTTTGCAACTCAATGTCATGAAACCCATTTTATTTCTATTCGTTTCAGCGTCTATATTCATGAACACGTATCCAATTGTGATTTTTTCTATGGTTATATACACACACACACACACGCACACACAAACACACACACACATACACATATATATATATATACATATAAATATATATATACATATATATACATACATATATATATATATATACACATATATATATATATAAACATATATATATACATATATATAGATGGATAGATATACATACAAATATATTTTGATAGATATATATAAAACCATGTGAAAAAAAATTGCTATATATATATATAAATATATATATATATATATATATATATATAAAATGAATAAAAAATAATTTTGTGTAGAGAATATTCATATATATATATATATGTATATATATATATTTATGTATATTTACGTATATATATATATATATATATATATATGTGTATATAAAATGAATAAAAAGAATTTTGTGTAGAGAATATTTATATATATATATGTATATATATATATTTATGTATATTTACTTATATGTATATATATATATATATAAGGTATATATATATAAATATATATATATATATATACCAATTTATAATCTTCTTTTACTCTTCATCTGCTTCTTTTTTTTTATTCACTTTTTAATATTAACTTTTCTCCTATTTTTTTTACGTTTGTTTTTTGACCTTAACTGATTCAGTTTTTTTAAACATGAATTTTTAGAAGAATTACCATTCTTTTCTAAAAAAAAACAAAATAAAACAAAAAAGATTAAAAAAAAAAAAATTTACCTCGTATTCTGATAGTTTCTCAGCACTTGGCCTGAAGACATTTTACCGAAACTTTTCAGGAAAGTCAATTGACTGCATTGAAGGCCTCGGGCGAGATCCATAGCGGAAATAGACCGCAAGTAGTTCAGAGTAAATCTAAAAATGCCTTGAACATAGAAGAGAAATCTGATGAGCCAGACTTGAGAATTATTGAGAAGAACCCCGTTATAGGTAAAATCCTTATGACCTTTATTGTTTTCTATTTATTTAAGTGTTTATTTCTAATTTACGACCAATAGAATTTTACAACGAAGTATATGTGACATCTTTGGGCGGCAAAGTTGGAGAATTGGTAAAAGCTCGGGCTTTGGAATCGTAGTACGCGAGTTCAAATCCCAGACAAAAGCATTGCATTGGGCCTTTAGCTGCCTGGGGAAGATGGGGATCGTTAATATAGTAAATAGTAAATATAATATGTGACATCTTCCGGAGATATTTTAGTCATAGTATAAAACTAAGATTAGTTAATGAGAATTAGTATAAAATTCTAATCCTGTTTTTATATAAGTTTTTAATGTATTTTCGAATAACCACGAACATAAAGTGGCTGATTTCAAATTTTTTGACTATGGAATCCTATTACGCGAGTTCAAATCCCAGTTAAAACCATGTCATTTTCCTTTACTCACATCGGTCAGATATGGCTCATTAATTCGTGAGAGTACCTCATCTAGGTGAGGGACTACACTGACTTCAAAATTCCATAAAATGTCTTCAAGGTTTGGTTTGAGCATAGGGCTAGCGACTCTTTCTCGTAAAACAAGTATGCCCCGGAAACAGTGAAAATACAAATTAGCTAGCCAACGTAAAACTATGTGTATTGGTTAATGGAATAGGAAAGAAAGTCGCTTTAGTCTTATATATATTATATTTAATTGGTGAGCACCAACCAAAGTTTGGGAATGACATTCTTACGTGCTCTTACTCGGGCTTTTTGCATTCGTTGTTACCCTTCTACCTAGATGAGATGCTTTCCAGTTCCATCTACTCAAAGCAGCTATAGGTGAATGCACTGGTTTTGTCTGGGACTTGAACTCACGTATTTCTATTCTTGAACACGATGATGTTGTTATAGTCTACTTTTTATTATATA
>JAUZSX010350368.1:0-10146 GCA_034780655.1 Idiosepius hallami
GGTGAGCAGCACCAACCAAGTTTGGCACAAGGCCATTTTTTAAGGTGAATGCAATGGTTTTGACTGGGATTTGAACTTTTACCAATTCTCCAACTTCCCTGCCCAAAGAATAATTACTACAAGCCTTGTTCAAGGATATATTGTAAAAAAACGAACTATATTTTCAAAAGAATTTTTAATCAATACATGCTAATAGATAATTCTTATATTCATTTTGTCTTTAGTAAAATAAAGAAGAAAAAAAGCATTGTGAATAAAAGAGCCAAGGTTTGAAACCACCATCCAAATTTGTATAAAATGACTTGATTCCATTGGTGTGTAAACAGGGCTGTGCTTAGGGCACCTGCAGATCCCACAATTGTGGCGGGGGGCAAGTTCACTTGGGGCCGCCAGGCTCTTTGGCTTCACAGATCTTTTGTAATGCAAAAAAAATTATCAGAATAATTAATTGTTAAGATTAATTATAAAATCATTATCACACCTAAAATATACATCTATCAATCCATCTCTCTTTCTCTGTATTTCTCTCGATATATATTTGTATATGTATGTATATACAGTCAAAGGGTCCAGTATGTTGAAGGGGGAAACTTGCCTTTTTAGGGTAAAGGGGTTGCAAGGTGGATTTTGCATTCGGACTGCTAACTGGCTAAGCACGGTAGTGTGTGTAATATATAATATTAGGTTGTCCCAAAAACTCATAAACACCTTGAAATCTTGCTTGCTAAGTAATGATTTATTTCTAAACACTGTTGTCCTCATCATATCATTTGATTTTAAAGTTAAATTTTAGATGCAAAAAAAAAAAAAAAAGGGACAAATTACAAAAAAAAGGTGACTTTTTTAGGTTTTTTTGTTTATTTAGCCCAGAAGTTAAAAAAAGTGCAGTTTTTGGATAGATTTTTAGATTTGAAAAGTGGTACTAAGAAATCTAGAGAAAAAAAGGTAAGTAATGATTCATGACATATAAAAGCTAAAAAATAGCTTTTAAGGGAATTTTAATGTCAACAGGTGAGGGAAATACATTTGACAAGAAGAGAAAAAATGAAACCCTTAATCTCATCCCCATAATATATATATATATATATATATATATATATATATGGATGTGAATATATGTCTGTGGGGAGAAAAGAATCGAATTAAGATTTTCTTCATTCTCTGATCCAAGTAAAAATCATGGCTAATGTCAACCCTACAAATTCAATTTGGAAAAAAAAATGGAAGTAAAGAGAAAGAAAGGTTACTTATAAGATTTCAATGACATTTTCAAGGAATTGTTAAAAAAAATCTTTTATTATTAAAAAAAAGTCACACAGGATTGTCAAAATATATTAAACTAAAAATTGAATTTTTATTTAATTTTGGTTGGTTTGTGTTTTACAGCAAATTAATCAAATTGTTGTTTAATAAAAAGAAGAAAAAATACATAAATTTAGATTCAGAGCAGTTCTAGTGCCGTGCTTAGCCACTTAGCAGCCAGGATGCAGAATATGCCTTACAGCCCATTTACCCTAACAAGTTGCCCCCCCCTCAACATACTGTAGCATTTGATTATATATACTTACATATACAAACATATGTAGAGAGAAAGATTCGCAGAAAGACTGATGGATTGATATAATGTATATTTCAAGTGTGATAATGATTTTCTAATTAATCCTAATGGTATTTTTTATGCATTACAAAAGATCATGTGTCGATTGCCCTGAGAGCAGTCAACATAAAGAAATCACCCTAAAGATCAAAACTTACTTGCAAATTTCAAATTTACATTAAATTCCACATTTACCCAAATTCACTAGATTTAGAAGTTCTATGGCATATCCCCACTAACCAGCAATTTTCCTTGTTGCAAATGTATTCTTTATAAAAATTGAATGCATATCCAGACTTTTTTAGGTTATGTGAAAACTATACTATAACCTTTTTCTTTTCTTTCCTTTTGAAGATTTGAACAGAAAGCCTAGTATTTATTCCAACATTTCAATTACTAAGCCCTTAATGTAGATACTTGCCTATCAAATATTTTTTTTTATCTACTCTCTTGGTTATCGATCTAACTTAAATTCTTAATCCTTATAAAAACCCTTAGCAAACCCTACTTTCTAAATTTTTTTTCTCCTTTTTCTATTGAGTTTATAAATTAGATTATTTGAATTTACATTGCATAGATCCGATTGGTTCAATATTAAAGATGTTGACTCGAATTATTGACCAATGGGAACTTAAACCTCTCACTGATTAGATTAGTGACTATCTTTTTTCTTTTTTTGGTTTTCCTATTTTTTTTTATCCCTTTACTTCTCTTTCTTTCTTTAAAAAAAACAAAAAACTCAAGGATTCTCTCCATGGCTAAATACTCTTGGTCGTCTTTTAACAAAAGAACACAAATTGTCAAGAGGAATTTCTATGGCCTTGAATTCAAGAGCAAATGTGACAGGGTTACTCAACAGATTTTTCCATCAAGTGGCCCCGCTTCAAAAATGTTGTTGTGAGCTGAGATCAATTTACAGTGACAAGATTGGATTTTCATTGGGTTTTCTGCATTTGATTTTTTTTTTCTTTTGAATTTTTTTTTACCCTTATTTATTCATTTTTTATTCAACTTTTTTTTTTTTCATTGTGGAAATAAATTCTGAAGAGGATGCAGCAATAATCGCATGACAATTTTGATTTTCAGCTTTAAATTCTGATCTTAAATAAAATCTACTTTTACAGTTTCACAATTCATTCTCAATTCTCTTTCATTAATTTATTATACTTCAATCTTATTCATTCATCGACTTCTCCATTCTCATTCATTTTATTCCGTACTTGCATTCTGATTCCTTCATTCCTTCATTCCATACTTGCATTCTCATTCCTTCATCCCATATCTCCATTCTCATTCATTTACTTATCTTTCAATTCTAATTTCGTTAATATCTCCATTCTCATTCATTTACTGAGGCCTTCATTCTTGTAAATTGATTTTAAAGTCAGATTAACATAATCAATGAAAATTAAAAAAAGATTTAACTTTTTTATTATTAATTTTGATTTTTGAACTTGAAAATGAAAGTTTCTTTTAAAATCTAGTTGGACCATATACAAGCTTGTTACTTGACATCAAAATCAATTACTTTAAAATTGCTCTGAACTTTACGATCAGCTTGATAAAACACGTTTTCAATGTGGATGCTATAGGTTATAAAACTGACAACAATGAAATTAAAAAAAACAATTATGGTTGTTTTTTTATTTTTCTGAAATAAAACAAAACTGAAAATAAATAATAAAGAAGATTTTTTCAATGGCTGGTCATGAAAAGACATCCTGATCAATTTGAATATTAAAGGGGAAACATCTGCCTAAGTTATATTGTAAGAGTAGAATATTTAAACCGTAATTGAGATAAATGAAGGAAGTTCGAGTGATGGTGGGTCTGGCGTTTCAGGAGTTTACAGGAAGTGATCTTCAAAGAATGTGCCACCAAAAGTCAACTGCTGAAAAGATATCGTTATAATAGGTGCAAATCTTTTCTATTTGTTTTTTTTTTTCTTTTTAAGTTCACCTGCAAGTTGATAACAAATAAAAACTTATATAAATAAATAAAAACACAAAATTATTCTTTTTTCTTAAAAAAATCCAAATTAAAAATAAAAACAAATAAAATCAAAAACAAAAAGAAAGTTGTATTTATTTAGGAATTCTTTGAGATATAGATTAAGAAGCTTCATCTCAAAGAATTCCCTAATAAATTAATTGATCTGAGTCATAATCTATGTATTAATTTATTTGCAAACTGTTGTCCTCATTTTTCTTGTAGTACGATCAGGTCGCGTTAGAGACACTGGTTCCCGTCAGATCACCAAAGTTAAGCAACGTTGAACCTGTTCACTATTTAAATGGGTGATCATTTAAGAATACCAGGTACTGTACTAGGGTAAGTAACAAACCTGCACGCGGTGCCCCTGCTATTCATTTCAAGGAAACCAATTGTTACTCTACGGACATCAGTGTGCAATAAATATTATTTATTTTTCTTGTAGTTGTTGTTTTCACTTGTTTCAGCCAATTTATCCTCTGGCCTTCATTAGGTGATTATTGACAAAATTAAAAACAAAATTCTTGTTATTCAGAATAAAACAGCTACACATAACTCACGCCATACAAGTACAGAACAAATGTCTTTAAACTAAAAAAATAGAAACCAAGTAAAATAGGCTGTGGGCCTAAGGGTCTATATTACTCTGGATATTTCATTCTGTAATCTACATTTTGGTTAATTGTTGATGTTTGTGTTTAACGGAATATCAACCTTTCAGGTCACTTGATGCTAGGAACAATCATTTTTGAGAAACATTATTTTGTACACATGCAGTCTTTTGAATAACACAATTTACACTATTTAATCCGTGGTTTAAGGGAATGTTGGCATTCATACCGTCCCCAAGGGTATAAATCTAAATGCGAACATGAATGACTGGGATTCGAACTTGCACACTTTGGATGTATAAAAAAAAAAAATGGTTAAAACTAATGCCAATACTCCCCTGAATATCATACAATATTTTTCCCGAGCATGACATATACAAATAAAAACTTAACTAAATGAAATAGAGTAATTAGTCATTATTTTCAGAGAAATAGCCAAAAAAGGTCACTTTTTAATATTTAGGGAATAAATAACATTTATTTTGGTTTTTAATTGAGCTTTATGTACTTGTAAGTCTTATAAGCAATGGCTAAAAAAGAATTTCTAATGAAAAAGGAAAGAAAATTTCTATAACAGTGAACAAGAAAATTGGCTAATTTAGAGTAAAGTATGAGATTCTTGGAAATTGAAATAAATACTATCTAAATGGAGATTTTTACAATTTTGGATTGTATTTTTTTTTTTTTTTATAAAATGTTTCAGTGCTAATTTGAAGTTTGCTACTATACATGTTCTTTAACCATTACACTTAGTGGTTCGTTGGGCAGCAAATTTATTTTTTTGCTTTTTCCGTAGCATACTTGTTTTAGGAGAAAGAGTCTCTAGCGCCATGCCCAACCCCCAACCTGGAGGACTTTTTTGGGGCTTTTTGAAATCAGTGTTGCCCTTCACCTAGATGAGTTACTCTCCTGAGTTAAAAAGCCCCATCTGCCCCACTTTCCATCTTGGTAGCTTGAAAAAAAAAAAAAAGATAAAAAAGATAATAATTGCCCAATTGAAATGGCCTAAAAGCGGTTTCAATTCCTACCCAAGCCGGCCAGAGGTTTACTAGGTCAAAAACATGTTATAGATAATAACTCTGGAAGGCAGTTATTACTGGGGATATGGTTACAAGACTCAGCATTCCTATCCAAGGTCATGGTTAATTACCTGAAGATGACCAGAAGGGAAAGTTGGCCAAAATCTAATGAATAAAAACGTATCAAGATGACAAAACATTGAATATGTAAGAATAAAGAAAACAGCAATAATTCAAATATTTTAAATGATACAAAATATTGTGCATTATAGAAAATTCAGGTGATTATGATAGCTTCATTTTTTTTCATTTTTAAGTCTATAAAATCAATGACCATTTTGTGTATTTCTCTATAAAAAACTCACAAATAAATACATTTGTTCTTTCTGTGTAAACACAGAACAAGAATTGCATAATATATTCGGAATTAGTTTAAAATCAATTTATGTCTGCATGTCCCCGCCTATAACATATTTCTTGTAGAAATTGAATAACAGGAGAAAAAAATCCTTTTTTACTTGACGTCATTTTATAATACGTAATCAACATTCTTAGATCATTAAGATTAGGAAAAAAATTGAAGAAAATTTTCATTTCATTTTTTGGGAGGAAAAAAATTCAATTTGGGGGAAAAAAATTGTTTTTACCATGAAAAAAAAATTGTTTAAAAGATTAGAAAATTGATTGAATATTAAAAAAAAAAAGAATTAATTCGTTATTTTTGAATTCAAAATAGTTTTGGATTTCAATTTCAAAAACAAATAAAACAAAATTTTCTTTTTCTTTTCCCACGGTTTCTGCTTCAAACTTCTAAGAAAATATATTTTTATCCTCGTCAGTTTTATAAAAAAACAACTGATCTAAAAGAAGAAGAAAAAAAAATAATTCATATATAAAACAAGCTAAGCTAACTGAGGTGTTAATTTCTGCTCACAAAAATATCTCTTATAATGTAATTAATAATCATTTTTTGATTTATTCATTCTAGACATGAGACCAATAGTTTTATTTTTATTAATTCCAATTTTTAAAAGTATTTAATGAAATTTATTTCATGAGACAAAGTTGACAATTATTTGTAATTTCAATTGACTCTGAAGAACAAATTTGGAAAAGTCAAACTAATTTTACTCTTAAGGAATAAAGTTTTAAATGTAAAGAACATTAATAGAATTGATAGAAGAGACATTGATCATAAACACAGCTTGTCAATGGGTCACTGTATGGAATGATAACATATGATGATAATTAGCTTGAACTGACATTTTTGTAATTATACCAGATAATTTTGTTTACTCCCAGGTATATCTAAAATCGTTGGGTTGGTTGGGTTGGTTGGTTGTTTTGGGGTTTTACGGCATATCAACCACTCTAGGGTCATTTAATCTAAAATGGTTGGGAGTTGTTTTTCTATACAGCAAAAATTATATAAAAGAGAATATCAAATAAGTTTTTACTTTTCTTCTTTTTTTATTTAAAGATAAAAAAATTTTGAGTTTGGTTGAAAAAATATAAGTTTGTTTTTATTTTATGGCTTGTTTGTTTTGTTTTACGAAATATTAACTTTTTTTAGGTCATTGAATTCCGAGAACAATCACTTTTGATAAACATACTTTTTTGAATAACACAATATTCACTATTTATCCCATAACCAGAGAGAATGTGGGAATTTATATCTTTCCCAAGAGTAATAGTCCAATAATAAATGCAAATGAAATGACTGAAATTCAAACTCATGTATTACAGTTCCAAAGTCTAACTGCCTCCTCGCTGTCTCAAGAGGACTTTCCCTGAAAAATATAAGTTAAACAGTGAAAAAATGGTTTGGTGGGCTTAAAGGATGCAGTCAACCCATTGTGGACAGAAAAGTCATATTTTGCATGGAGGTCACAATGTGGCTAAGCACGGCACTGCATTTTAAAACCCGTTATTTCTTTATAGCCTCAACACAAAAGAATTCCCAAATAAATAGAAATACTTTTGTTTTAAATAAAATATATGATCATCAATCATTACAGTCGTCCTGTTGTATCTTTTATATTTCTAGAACCGTCAACATCATTTTTTTGGGGGGGTTTTGTTTAACAAACTATTAGCCTTTTTTGAGCCATTGAATGCCAACTTAAGTTCATAGAGAAATAATTTGCAAAACCAAAAAAGATACTTGTATTAGAATATTCAGAATAACTGTTTTTCTTTGGTCAGATAAGTATGTCCAAACTGCCAGTGTATTATCTTTAATGAGAAAAGCTCTCCTCTAGGGATTGGATGGCATAAAAGTCACATGACATAACAACATTCTAGTAAAAGGATAAACAGAATTATCACGAAGAAAAAAAATAAATGTAAGGAAATATTTTATCACTAGTAGTATTATTACCCAGCCTTGCTCAGAGGTGCTTTGAGGCTCCTTTTGTGCTCATATGGATCTATGTTTTTTGTAATTGAAAGATAATTATTTTTTTGGAATAAATTTTTGAAGGCTGAAATTTATTTTCATAAACTGCAGTTATATTGACACTCCTATGACTGATGCAGCCCTACACAGCAACTCACTGTCAAGACTGACAGACTGCATTATGATTTTATAAAATGTACCAACTGTTTCATAATATCAACAGTCATGGAAACATGTAATAAAATCCCTTAACAAAGAAGTAAGTGTAACTCCATCTTTGATTGGAAATTCTGGTAATATCAAAACATAAAGACAACAATTCAAATAACATGTAATCCAAAGATAAATGATCAAAAAACATCTATGAAATTCCCTTAAATAATATTTCCAGAGATTTTGCAGAAACCCACTGTCAAAGTGCCACAGATCGCACTTTGAGAACTCAGGAGTCTAGACAATATGTTGATACTTAAAAGAAAAATATATAGAGAGAGAGGTTGGGGGAAAGACATATGGAGAAGGAAAGAGAGAGGATGTCAAATCATTACAAATGAGAAAAAGACTAAATTCAATTTGTCATTAAGATTAACTACAAAATAATTGACAAAGAAGAAAAAAAGGAAAAGAATTTGAAACTTTTGTTTTTTGTTTTATTTAGAAACTGTCTTTCGTACTTATGCTGACAAATTATGTTTAACTGTGAATACATATGTTAAATGTTTCACAACAAATCTGTTTTAGAAATAAAATGTACAATAATATACTGTTTGGGTGAAACTCCTGGCAGTAGACTGTTCCTTTTCTTAATCATAACAATTAATGTAGTGATTGTGGTAGCTGAGAGGAGGTTAATCTCAGCAGCTATCCTTTATTTCTTGTACTATTCCTTCAATATATCTTATTTAGACTTAAGACCCAAGTAATATTATTATTATTATTATTCCAACCTTTTCTTAATCATAACAATTAATGTAGTGATTGTGCAAGTTGAGAGGAGGTTAATTTCAGTTATCTTTTCTTTCTAGTATTATTCTTTCAATATATCTTATTTCAATTTCAATTGTTACCAATAAAAAGGTTTTATTCATATACAATATCATGCATTATCTGAGAAGTGTTGGAAATGTTCTCCATTGGCACGAAGACATTATTTTCTACTGAACAGCAACTTATGGACACCCTGTAGTGTAGTTTTTGTGCCAAACAGACAGATACATGATTTTTATTAGATTAAATTAAATACACATAGAATATTTTTTCATTTCCACTCACTATCTTTTCTTTTAAAATCTTTTATTTTGGAATTAATAATTTGAAACACGTGTCATAATCTAAACTAGTGGTTTTCAAAGTGGGGGGTAGTGTCCCCTGGGGGCGATATGAATTTTCAGGGGGCGCTTGCGAGTAAATAGTAGGACGAGAGCGTTGAAATTGTAAAGGAGGCATTGGAGCAATTGTAGTAAACTGTGGTGTTTGTAGAAAGGCTAGAAAAGCAGGACAATTTAATCAAGCGTTCTTCCAGGCCCTGCAACTAGATGTATGTACCTTTGTAGTAAACTGTAGTATTGGTGTTGGTAGAAAGGCTAGAAAAGCAGGACAATTTGATTAAGCCTTTCTCCAAGCCCTGCAACTAGACATTTGTGCCTTTGTAGTAAACTGTGGTGTTGGTGTTGGTAGAAAGGCTAGAAAAGCAGGACAATTTAATTAAGCCTTTCTCCAAGCCCTGCAACTAGACATATGTGCCTTTGTACTAAACTGTGGTGTTGGTAGAAAGGCTAGAAAAGCAGGACAATTTAGTTAAGCCTTTTTCCAGGCCCTGCAACTAGATGTATGTGCCTGTATACTTCCACTATATTTTCTTCTAGATTCCCGTAGTTATGGAGTTTGTTGGAAAAGGAGGGGGTGTCCTGGCATTTTGGATCGGCAGTGAAAGGGGTGGTCATAAAAAATGTTTGAAAACCACTGATCTGAACATTCTACTTTAAAAAAAAGAAAAAAAGAAAAGAGACTCAAGGCTAAATCAACATGTGTATAAAAAGTAACAATTAAATTTCTGTTTTTTTTTTTTATTAATATAAATACATAATAGTAAAAAGAGAATAAGGTTGAAATAATTTTGACTTGAATAAATTGAACATTTATTGTGTGAGCTAATTAAAGGCAGTAAGACAAGCCACTGACTTTGTTGTTGTAGGGAACATGACCATGTGGGGCATAGGGGACTATTGTTAGGGATTGCTTACAAATGGCGAACGGGGGGAGGGAGGATAGTGCCTTAGAGGTGAATAAAAGGGAAAACACACTCACACACTTTTTTGTTTGTTTGTTTTGTGTATAACGGCATATCAACCCTTTTAGGTCATTTTAATCCCGGGGTAACAATTGCTTAGGATAAACAGTATTTTTATAGACACATAGTTTTTTTTTTTAAATAAACAAGTTGCACCATTTAATTTTTAGCTGGGGAGATGATGGAGATACATACCATTCCCAAGGGTATTAGTCGACATGTCAACTTAGTATTATATA
>JAUZSX010350388.1:0-10144 GCA_034780655.1 Idiosepius hallami
AAAATGACTTGTCCTGTTGTCAGTAACTAAGATTTTTTGGATTACTGTCGTTGTTTGTATCATATTTTGCCTTAAAAACTTGAATTTTGCCTTGAAAAGTCCTGGAAAAGTCCTTGAAAATAGATATTGGAAATCTGTATAAACCCTGGATTAACACTATTGCAAAAGATAACTTCCATAGGTGTCTCCAGCAGTGGAAGGATCAGTGGGCTAAGTGTGTGCTAGCACAAGGAGACTAATCTAAAGGCGATTAGGGTCCAGAGTCCAAGTATATGAAATATTTTTTCTGGCCTAACGTTGAAGACTTTTTAAACAGGCCCCAAATGTTGATTCTTACCTTCTGACAGTTTTCCTGGCAAGATCATCTGTAAGAATACGGAGGGAGAATTGTAAACGGTGTAAGTTTTGTAAAGTAAGCAGTGGTACGTAATTTTTGATTATTATGTATCACTAAGCTTTAATGCTGATTCAGCATTTAGAATCAGTTGATTCAGCATTTAGAATCAGCTGATTCAGCATTTAGAATCAGCCGATTCAGCATTTAGAATCAGCTGATTCACCTATTGACACCTAAGGTGTCAAGAGTTATATAAACAAGCCAAGCGCAACAACAATGAGCTATATTTTAGGCTGGTATAAAGGGTTGCTAAAACTGTCACAACATTGACATGGCAGAGACATGAGGCTTTCCCAGCAGTAATGTACTTTTCTACCTCTCTCTCTACAAGAAAGACTGCAACCGTGTGTTGACTGTTGGTTGATGTGCCTTTTCAACAAAGTAAACATGCCGTTTTCTTTTTTGATTTTTGTGGTTGGTCTTCTTCAATTTGATGTTGAACTGTATGCAACGACGTATTGGGGGTCCCCCACAACGTTACACAAACTCAAGTGCACCCAAGGGGACTCGGATATTTTTGCCCTTATTGTCACTTATAATCTTGCTGGCAACCATAATACAATCTTTAAGTAGTTTAAGTTAATTTCACCTGTGATCAGGACCGACCCATTTTATTTCAAATGAATTACGCTTGAAGTGTGTGTAAATCTGTTGCAATATCTTTATTTCTGTATGTTATGAAATTGGCACAGGTCTAGAAGTAAAACGAGGAACGCACGAGTTAGCTTAGGTAAGCTTTATTCTACGAATTATTCAAGTAGAAAAACTGAAGGCGATTTATCGCCAGGTGTATATATACAAATTTTAAGAGTAAGGGGAGGTAATTCCGGAACACCTTAGCATGCAAGAGAATCAACTATTACTACAATTCTTCACCACACTGTACAATGCTATACAGCACTGATGTGTGTTCGTGTTTCAATTTGAGTGATTCTGTACAATGCTATACAGCACTGATGTGTGTTCATGTTTCAATTTGAGTGATTCTGTACAATGCTATACATCACTGCTGTGTGTTCGTGTTTCAATTTGAGTGATTCTGTTCTGAACGAAATGTTGCAAAAAATCAGACTAAATTGATCTTTTCCCTTGTGACACTTGTGCCTAGTTATCCTGCTTTAAATTTTAATAATAATTAATTTTATAAGTATTTCTTGGATTATTGTCCCCATCTTTATTTGTTTCACTATGTTTCAATCGAGGTAGTCGATGTGGCCCAGTGGATAGACAATCTGACTTCAGACCCTTACTACACGAGTTCGAATCCAACTTGTTCCGTCTACGTTAACATGTCGACTAATACCCTTGGGAAAGGTATGAAGCCCTTTCTTCCCTCCAGCTATGGGTTAAATAGTGGAAGACCTCAACGGCGGATGTGGTGGATAATGTCAGAGTGACACAACGGCACTGAAGGCGGTTAAAGCCTGCAACAGAGGATGGCAACCAGTCGTCATGGTTCTTTCCGTGCCATTAGAACAAGGCCAACCTCTGCCAAGGAGTCATGTGGTGACTGCTGGTGCATCAGTCTCCCCACATTAAAAGACATCACGCACAGGCGTCCTCCACGAAAGGGTCCACAGATCCAAGACGGAGGACAGTCATACTCGACAACGAGTGACGCCAAGAATAACTTTGTTTAAGCACATAATTTTTATTAATTTTTTCTTGTTTTCTTAGAAATCATTTACTTGCACAAGAAAAAAGGATTAAAAACATCTAAAAATATAATAGGATAACTCTGAATAACGATATTCTGCCTCAAAATATAAGTTAAGAAAGACTCTTCGTATTAGAAATAGAAATTTAAGTAATGAATAAGAAAAGTGCTCAACATTAAAGTAGAGCTTTATAAATGTTGAAGGGCATTTAAGTTTACATTTTTTTAAGACCGATATTAATAGATATTCTCCTGGTGATCCTCAAAGTGAAACCCGGTAGAGAATACTATTCAACACACACATATATATGTGTGTGTGTATGTATGTGTGTGTACGTATGTGTGTGTGTACGTATGTATGTGTGTGTACGTATGTGTGTGTGTACGTATGTGTGTGTACGTATGTGTGTGTGTATACGTATGTGTGTGTGTACGTATGTGTGTGTACGTATGTGTGTGTACGTATGTGTGTGTACGTATGTATGTGTGTGTTTACGTATGTATGTGTGTGTGTGTGTGCATACACAAGTGTCCTTTTTGTTGTGTGCTGATGTGGTTAGTAGTTTGGCTGTGGAATATTTCGATGTGAGTTATTAGTATCGGGAAACTATTTTATTCTACAAAGCGGTTTCACTAAAAAGATTATAATTTACATTTGTAGGAATTGATAACCACTTGTCTGAATAATCAGTAATTTACAATTCATAAATTCAAGATAATATTGATTTAAGCAATTAGCTCTATTTCATGAACAGTCGAATATTCTTCAAGAACTTTGTTTCAATTTCTATCAATGTATTTAAAAACACGTTTCTAATCACTAAAAATTTAAATAAAATTTCGTTGGGAAAAATTCCAATAAAGAATGTTAAGATTCATTAAGGGCATAATTAACCAAGTATTTGTTTAATAATAAAATATTTTAATAAGGTCTTGTATATTGCGGAGTCCTGGGGAAACATAGGCTGGCAATATTACTGTTAAATAGGATCGGAAAAGAAAGTTTAAGATTCTTGTGAGCATAGTTTTGGATTCAGACCATTTCTCTCATTTTTATCCACGCAGAAATATTTTAAGAACATTTTATACATCCTCTGTGAGACAAGCTTGTTAATAATATACATTAAATTAGAATGAAAAATGTTAAGAAACATGTTTCGTTATTTAATTACTTTCTATCTATCTATCTATCTATCTCTAAATATAAATAAGACAGCACCGGTTGTAAGACAGCAAATTTATTGGCTAATGAAATATAAACCTCTAAACTCTAACCCTAACTTTAAACCCTAACTCTAACAAATCAAATTGCTGTCTTACAATCGGTGCTGTCTTATAACCTGTCCCCGACCAAAAAAAATATTCTGGTCAATTTCTCCATTTGCTTATTCTGCAAAAATTGCCATATATATATATAATTTATATAAACAAAAAGTGGAGGGGAGACGAGGAAATATTGGAATAGTTACAACATTGCATTTTACTGATAAAAGACAAAAGATCGAAACACTGTTATGCAAGATTTTGCTTTTAATCTTAATTCAATAAAAATACTAAAATATTTTTGGGGATGCCGATAATCTTCTGAATTGCACGGTCAACACCAGGCTATACTACGAGTAGTTATCTATATATTATTACACCAACTTTTTTAATTTTAGTATTTTTTTTAATTTGAGTTTGTTATCAGAGCGTGATGATTGGTCAATTGGTTAAGAGAATTTTTAAATCAAAGGAAGTTTTCATTGTTTTCTTATGTTATGATGAGAAGGTTTATGCTTATGTGGAGATGAAGTTATCAACTACCGTGGAATTTACACGGGTTCTGCTAGTTAAATATTAATATTCATTAATGTTGCAGAGTGTATAAACTAACATTTTCGTTTATTCAAAAAATTTTTGCATGATTACAAAACCTAAAACATACACTTTAATAACCTTAATACCAAACTATTTACCACCAGTAACAATTCATTACTTTATTCTCAATCTGCTAGATTAAAAAATAGATAAAATCCTAATCAACTCAAAACAAATAAATTGATAATCTCTAATATAGTGTTGACAATTCCCATTTACGTGTATTTTTATATTCTGCATATATGGTACATATGAAATTTCTATAAGTTTCTATTAGCTGAACAGTAATTACTAGCAATTAGTCCCACTAAGCCAATGATTATTTCAATATGATTTCCTTGTTTTTGCTGTGAAGCCAATATCGATCTGATTGATTTTATTCACTAGACTGAGAATAATCACTGAGTGGAAGATAACGAACAACAAACTCGACTTAATTCGCTTTCTTTCTGGTTCAACGTTGTACAACAATAGGCTGAAATGATTATTAACTTGACAAAGAATACATTTCAAGCCTATTGTACTGGAGTAGCATTATGGTCAAAGTGAGCAATGTTGATTTACAAGGTCGTTTAGTCGGTTGTGTTGGTTGTTTTTTTTTGTTTTCCGGTATATCAACTCTTTCATGCCATTTAAATACAGATAATTATTTTTGATTAACTTTTTTTTTGTCCACGCTTAAATTTTCGTGTAACACAATATGCACTATTTAACCAATAGCTGGAGGGAATGTGGGGATTTTGTGAGTATTGTTCAAATTATGAACACAGATCTAACAACTAGGATTCGAATTAGCATTTAACGACAAACTAACTTCCTTTCAGCAAACCACCTAATTCTGGTAAGAAGTTCCATGCCAATTTTACATTTACTGTAGTTTCTGTTGACTAACCGAAGATCCTGCACCCAGTTTATTACAAATGCCTGCTGCTATATCCTCCGTCAAACTGAGATAGCTAAACACTGTTGAGTTTTAGATGCTAGGCTTTATTTTCGCCGCTGTTTACAGTGTTTCTATGCAGGTAAATTAAAGCCAGTCCCGTTTCTGGTTTTGTCGATATAGCTGCGAGAGATTGTTGAGCAAATATTCGCAATATAAATGATCTAAATACCCAATAAGATTGTTTTAATTTATTTTAATATCTGCAATGTTTAGCTGGTTTTCTGTCCTTGACAATATCTTTCATGAAGAATGCAGTCAACTTAGAATTGTACCTGTTTAAAATTTTGAACTATGAACTCAAAAGCAGTAGCTAGCGAAAAAGATATGTATTTAGCAAAACTACTAATAAGCCAATTAGAACAATTCTAGTATATCACAGAGGACCAAAATATCGGCCGTGGCTTCTTTTTTGCTCAGTCACAAAGGCTGATATATCGGCATTTCAAGGTCCAAAGAATTAGAAAGCCAAACTTTAATATAGTTTTAGGTTCGTAAACACAACGTAATGATATTTGGAGATAGACGATGATATTTTCCCTGTTTCTGAAGCTTTAAATTTTATCAAATCATTCCGATGTTAATGTCATATTTGTTATCTATAGATTTACATTTTTCTTTGGGTGACATCGTCTCTCTCTGCTGCTAGGCAATGAATTCTCACATATTATGTACCAAATAACAGATTTAATTTTACTATTTACTATTGAAATCGTGCAAATGGTTTAATGATTGCTACGGCTAAAAAAACTAATAAATTGTTCACGATTTTCTACCATTTTCGACACTTATATGAAAAAATAAGATTTATGAACATCGTACTTATTTGGTAACTTCATTGCAATATGTCAATATGTCTATGAACTTTGATTATTTAAAAAAAATATTTCTTAGATTTCTAGACTGAATTTTGTATGCATTTTAAGTTTATGTTCGTTGATTTTAGTGAAATATTTTTTGAGTGCAAATGATAAAAATTATACAGTATATTAAGGAAATTTTAAAAACACGTTATATATATATATATATATATATATATATATATATATTGCTCTGATAACTTGTGACCATCTTATTAGAACTAAACAACTTGTGCCATAAATACGAAAAGCCATCATGTTTATCTGGTTCATTGCTTGAGCGATTAAACTAGATTTTAAACGAATTTCATTTATTTATTTCTCAAAGAATTTTCAATCAATTTGAATTTATAATTTTCTCTCTGTCTCGATTTTGTAGCCGCGTAATTAACCTTTTTATGTAAAGTGGAACTCAGTTAATAATTAAATCCTTGCGATTCCAGAAGATAATTAATTGTTTCGGACATAAGAGAATAAAAGCAAAATAAATGTCGAGACGTAGAAGACATTTCTATCTTCCATGTAAAACTAATTAACCCCGAAAATCGGGGATTGCTATTAAATTATTTGCAATGAGAATCCTGGCTTCTTTTCTTCTTTCATAGATTAAAAAATATCACTTTTAAAAGACTAAAATAAAAAATGAGAAAAAAATTTTTTTGGCACAAATAATTAAAAATATTTTGAGCTAAATGGTTCCAAAAATGACACATGCTTGGTCCTCGTTTTTTTAAATTTTATTTTATATTTTTTGTAGGACGCAAACATGATATCAGATATGAGTTAAATATACGAGACTGCAGAACAATTTCTCCTAAGTTCAGGTGTTACACATTTAAAGATTTTATAAAATATATCATTGATGATATAGATATCGTCACAGTAAATAAAAAGATTAAATCTAGTAGGTGATAATTTTTTAACAATTTAAGCAAAAATTTATGCATCAAATTTAGGGATTAAGCTTGAAACAATGAATTTATTTGTACAAGTATTATTCGGACTGTTGTCCTCATCCTTATCATTGTTATATTCACAACGTTTCGGCCGATTAACCCTTCCTTCCGAAATAGCAGAGATGATTATGATGATGATGGTGGTGATGATTAGATTTGGCTAATAACCGTAATTATTTTGGGTGTTTTTTTTTTTTTGTTTTTTTTTTACTTCAGGCCGGTTATCTCTCAAATGTACGGTCAAGGTCGCGTTGGAGACACCGGTTCTCGTATTATCACCGACGTTAAGCAACGTCGAGCCTGGTCACTATTTAGATGGGTGACTATTTAAGAACATCAAGTACTGTACTAGAGTAACAAACCTGCACGAAGTTCCCCTGCTATTCCTTTCAAGGAAACCAATTGTTACACTACTCACATCACTGTGCGATACGATATGATGATCTCTCAAATAGGGTCGATAAATTTATCGGGGACACTTACACTGGGTCAAATTTTAAAATTTATTTGATCAAGACTCTTTCTTAAAAAGTTTTTCATAATAATTAGTTTTGTTATTTTCAATATAATTAGTTCTCTTAAATATTTTTTAATATTTTCGTATTATGCCAGTTTGTTCGTTTACTTTATTCAATCAAGTTAAATTTCTCACGTGACAAATTATCAAAATAAAAGAAACAAAAGTGATTTGACACGGCGTAAGTGTCCCCGATAGATTTATCGACCATATTTGAGAGATAATCGGCCTAAAGTAAATATATATATATATATTTTTTAAAAAAATTAATTATTTCGTTGATTTTTTTTCTGCTCGTCTTGTGCATATGTAGAAGAAGAAAAATAACATTTAGAGATTTTGACACAAAAACGAGAATAATTTTTACATTGATTTCAGTCAAGTTTTATTCAAATCTCAGCGAAGTTAGAACATTGGTAAAAGCTCGGGCTCTGGAATCGTAGTACGCAAGTTCAAATCCGAGTCAAATTCATTGCATTTACCTTAAAAATGACATTGTGCCAAACTTGGTTGCTGCTGCTCACCAAGTATATATATTATTCAAATCTCGTTGCCTCGAGATTTTAATCACGTTTAGGCTGAGAACAGGATTCAAAATGACGTTTAGAACTGGGAAAATTAAAACCAAAAATAAATAACAATGAACCAACAAAATCCTACTTCGTTATCAAAAATGGTATTTCGAAACTTATTTATCGTTAAACTCATTTATTTTCTGAATCATTAGTGATATTGATGATTTTTATGACTGGATTGACTTTGATTCATGTAGAAAATCTGTCACTGAGATTAATTCTCATTTGTTTGAACCAAAAAATTGATCCTCGCTTGAAAGACGATCAGTATTTCCTTGAAAGCAATTCAATCGTTATTTGTTGTTTGTTTGTTTTTTCGAAAAAAAATAAGCTCACCAATTAAATATCAATTCGCCTAGAATCATTTCGATTATCAGAAACGCCGAACTTTAATTCTCTTCATTTTACTGATCTTTCATTCTCTTCATTTTACATATCTTTTATTCTCTTCATTTCACTAATCTTTCATTCTCTTTATTTCACTAATCTTTCATTCTCTTTATTTCACTAATCTTTCATTCTCTTTATTTTACATATCTTTTATTCTCTTCATTTCACCGATCTTTCATTCCCTTCATTTTACTGATATTTTATTTCTCTTCATTTTACTGATCTTTCATTCTCTTCATTTTACTGATCTTTCATTCTCTTCATTTTACTGATCTTTCATTCTCTTCATTTTACTGATCTTTTATTCTCTTCATTTTACTGATCTTTCATTCTCTTCATTTTACTGATCTTTTATTCTCTTTATTTTACTGATCTTTCATTCTCTTTATTTCACCGATCTTTCATTCCCTTCATTTTACTGATATTTTATTTCTCTTCATTTTACTAATCTTTCATTTTCTTAAATTTACTCATTAACCTACAAAGAATTCAAATCAATTCATTAGGAAATAACTAAAAGTGATTCTAATCGCTTGAATCGGCCGTCATTTACCATTTTTCAGAAAAGTGATCTTGACTTTATACGATTGACACCCACTCTATATTTAAGAATTAACGCTTGAAAATCACGGCTGTCTGACCATCTCTCTTACCATTTGAAACATTTGATCTTCTAAGAACCTATCTACAAAAACAGTGATACCTTGAGATACGAAACAATTGAATTGCGAAGTTGGAGCATTGGTAAAAGTTCGAGCTCTGGAATCGTAGTATATGAGTTCAAATCTCAGTCAAAACCATTCCCCTTTAGCTGACTCGGGCAGATGGGGCTCATTAAACCTGGAGAGCAACTCATCTAGGTGAAGGGTAACACCGAATGAAAAAATCCCGGATAAGAGCATGTAAAATGGCCTTGTGCCAAACTTGGGTTGGTACTCACCTAGTAAATATAAAACCTGGAGATACGAATGTCCTAACATAGGAGTTTTAGTTAAAAATAAGATGAAAATTTTCACCAGATTAGTTAGCCAAAACGTGGGAAGGCAACAACCGTGGAAGGCAGTAATTACTGGAGATACAGTTTCAAGACCCAACATCACTTCCCGATCTCAGTGAAAACACCTGAAGAAGGCCAGAGAATTAGTAAGCCGAAATGTGATGAAAACAACGACTATGTACAACAATCCAATCTGCAAAAATGAATATACAGATTATGAAGCCTCATCTCAAAAGATTCCAAAATATTATATCAATTTGGTCGAGCATAAACCCAAGTTTGGCACAAGGACATTTTTTACGTGCTCTGTATATCTGGGCTTTTTGCATTCAGTGTTGCCCTTCAACTAAATGAGTTGCTCTCCCGAGTTAATGAGTCCCAACTACCCGAGGCAGCTAAAGTTGAATGTAATGATTTTGACTGGGATTTGAAGTCGCGTAATACGATTCCTTACACTGGGATTTTACCCATGCTCCACCGTCGCTGCCCAAAAGATTCCAAAATATAGACCAATGACAAAATCCTTGATCGAAGCCGACATTTGCGCTAATCTTCAAACTTGTAAAATCAAATACGATCGAGAAAACTCGTCTGCTATTCCCCATAACTAAAAAAGCCTAAATACCCTCTTTGTGCAAATAACGTAGGACGAATTAGGGCTTTAAAAGAATTATCTAGAAAACCAATTTATGACACACACACAAAAAAAAGAACATCTGAAATGTTGAAATGTTTTCAACTGACTTTTTCTAATCGTGACCAACCTTGCAATTTTTAAAGTTCAATTTTATTACAAATATCAAGATCGAGCGTTTTCATAAAATACCAAATGTCAAAATAAAAACGGTTTAACTTGTAAAAGTTAAGTTTAAGAAATTTCAAAATTGATTTAATTAACCTAAATACCAAATTAATGATGACTAGCAGAACCCGTGTAAATTCCACGGTAGTTGATAACTTCAACCCCACATAAGCATAAGCCTTCTCATCATAAC
>JAUZSX010350399.1:0-10144 GCA_034780655.1 Idiosepius hallami
AGTGCTCAACCAAATGCGTTTTTGATGCATAATCATTCTATATTTCTATATACTAACACTGGTATTGGATATAACTGATCAATCATACATTTCAATTAACACAATGTGGATTTAGCATTAGAACATGTTTAGTAAAATAGTTAAAGTTCTTACTTTATTGGGGTCTTTTTTTCTTTCATCAAGAAGTTGCTTACAAAACTTGATAAAGTAAGCCTGACCTCCCATAAACGAACCGGGTTTGAACTTGTTTACAATTTTTGCAAATGTCGGAAATAATACTGTAAATAAAGCAGAGATATTGCCAATTAAATGAATTTAATTTAATACAAATCAAAATCATTATAATTCACTTTGAAATTATTTGATCTTAGTTCATTTGAGAGATTGCCAACAACTTTAAATTGAGCTGCAGCACAGTGGCTAAGATCATCCATCATTAAAGAAAAAAAAACAGGCTTCACTTAGAACAGGCCTTGGGTAGGTCGTCCTAAGAAGCTGAGCATCACATCCAAATGCTTTCTTTTAAAGATCAGCATAAAATTGCTGTTAGAATTTCTGCAGAGATTAAAAAGGTTGCAGGTTAGCCTGTTTATGTTCAGGTCATACACTTCACACTACATCAAATTGTTGTAAGGCAATATACAGAAAAGCCACTATATAAATTAAGGATATTGGCATAGACTTAAGAACAAGGATATTCTTTACACTTTAAAATAAGGTTACATAAGGTCAAACCTTAATTCTTCTATTCAATATTAACTAAGGTTGACATGTTGGAAAAAGGTAAATTTTCCTTTATTTGCATAAATTTTGGATTAAATATCATTACTTCTTTTTTTAACTATTTTAAAAGAATTTTTGACAAAAAGAGTTATGTTCATTAATGACCATTAACCCTAATATGTTTTAAATTAAATTCTTTATTTAAACTAAAACATTCGTTTAAAATTCTATTGTGTTTCAAAAAATAGATTTTTTTTAAAACAATTACTTACCACCAATAGCTGGTATTGATTTAAAAAAATCAATACCAAATACTAAAAGAGCATTTTTGACAAGAGGGCTATCAAGATTTTCTTGGGAATCAAGTTTAACTCCAAAACCAGTTGAAGCAATAACATCAATTGCATAACCTGTAAATAAACTGAAAGAAAATTATAAAAAATTACTTTTATATGAATTCAAAATAAGAAAAAGTTTCTATGTAATAATTTTGAGATTTTTTTTTCTAAATGAAATGATTATTCCAATCTAAGCCAGGATGAAGTGGTTTATTTTGTAAGTTCTATTTCAATTAAATTTTAACAAATTTCAATTAGTTTCCCAAAAGGGGACAATTCAGTATGGAACAAGTAAATAACTTACTATTATTTTTCTGAAAAATAATAACACAACTATACAAGCAAATCCTTTATAGAAAGCCTATGTTTTACTCCTGTAAGAGGAGTAGCAAGGGGTAATCTTGCATATCATACATACTAATAATTTTAATTTAATTTTTAAAATTAATAATTTTTTTAGAGAAAGAGTGGGGTTAGTTCCTTCTGGATTAAATGATTTATATTCAAATCATAATCATTCTAAGATTTTATGTAATAAATACAATGTATCCATCTTTTCTAATATCACTAATAGACTACCCATGAAATAACATAAAAAAGGTCTATTTTATACTTTTACCATTGTTCTTTCTTAAGAAAAACATATTAAAATGTTTCAAAATCACATAAAATATTTGATTTAGTTGAATTATTCATAAAATTCTTTCTGCTGGCATCTAATAATAATAAAATTCAGCTAATTGGACACCAGAAATGGCAACAAGCATTTAAAGTAAACAGGACATAGCTAGTCTGAATTGGCTGCTTTAGATGCGGAAAAGAAAGTGGGGCAGAGCTACTAGACATTAAGTAACCAACTTTGTTTTGATCAAAAGACAAAAATGTTCTTTAACAATTCTCATCCTTATATGTGGAGTTTAATTCCCTTTTAACTCTCTTTCACTCTATTCTTCTATACTTTGGATTATTAAAGAACATAGAAAAATGCAAAAAATACACCAAAGTTTGTTATTTGTTTTGATACATAATAAAAAAAGAAATTTACGTGAAGAAATCAGCTGATTCGTCATTATTTGCAAGTTTAATCATGTGCTTTTCGAATGTTTTCATCACATCATCAATCATTGGAACCATCTAAGAAACGAAAAAAAATCTTTTTTACATTTTTGTTAGGGAGAAAGAATAGTTTGTTCTTGCGGCCCCGTCACAGAATGCGTCTTGCAGCCCCCTTTCCCCATAAAAGGTAAGTTCTTCCCCCCTCAACATACTGGAGCCTTCTATTCAAGACCATACATGCATACATATATAAATATATATATCGAGAGAAAGAGATATAGACAGAAAGAGAAATAGATTGGTATTTCAAGTGTGATAATGATTTTCTAGTTAATTCAAATAATTAATTTGGTAATTATTTTAATTACTACAGATCTTTGAAGCCAAGGAGCCTTGCGCCCCCCCTGCAATTACGGGGGCCCTAAGCACGGCCCTGGTTATGATTTATTAGTTTATATATATTGAATTATTTTGCTAATAAGTAAGATACAGTCAGTTCTGTGCAAACTTCTATAATTTATACATGTATAATCAGGGATAAAACTACAGTGAAAAAACAATCATTTTCTCTAAATAGGTTCATTTTTTAAATATATTTTTTTGAACAATTAAAGGAAGTTTATAATTGTTGGACAATAAAAGATTAATAGAGGAATTTAAATTCAAATTTTTGCAAAAAGGTATTTTATTTAAACATTACATAACAATGAACTAAAGTTATCTTCTACTTACAAACCATCCTAAGACAGAGTTATTAATTCTAGTAGGGCCAAAGCTAAAATAAAGTCATCTTCAAATATTCAACTGCTTATTATTCACTTTTATTCTCTCTAATGTAATAGTGGACTTTAATAGTTTTCATTTCTGATTTTTAAAGGAAGAATAGTTTATCTATTTTTTTTGTAACCAGGTTATTTAAAAATAGTAATTACAATTTTCAACCCATCATAACTGGAAGTAATAAAGGAATTCATAATTTTCCTAAGGGTATTATTTCAAAAGTAAATATAATAGAATATTTATGTATCATGATTCCAAATTTCATACAAACCTCACGCATTCTTTTTGAACTATAAGATGGAGTCAAAACTGTACGAAGATATTTCCAGTGTTCATCTTTGGCTGTACTCACCATGTTGTCAGTATATTCATCAGCTGAGAAGGAAAACTATAAAACAAAGAAAGTTAATATGGTATAAGAATATTATAATAGAAAATATTATAATATTATTTTAATATTGCCAAAAATATGGTTATCACAACAGAAAAAGAATATTTCATGGAATATACATATATCAGTTCTATCAAATATATAGAATTTATTTTAAGATATGGATTAAACATTGCATGAATTACAAATTAAACATGATATGTGGTATCACACGTGACTGATAAATATATATGGCCCCTTTTACCAACCACGTGTGGCCAACATAGGAAAATGGGTATCAGAAGGTACAATAACTTTGAGCAAAAGAGAATGACTAAAACAGCACTTGGTGTTTACATTTTAAAACAACTTTATTGAGGATAGAAAAGGGTTGAAGTTTGTTTGTGTTTGAAGATTGGAGAAGTTAAAAGTCCTTTGAAAGTGAGGGGAGAGAAATGGACTTTTTTGAGTGAAAGTGTTCTTTGAATGAAAGTTTATAAAAGGTTGAGTTTGGAAAAGAGTTCGTTGTAGATATTGGTCTTAATTGCAAGTGAAGAAAATACACATTTTTATCGAAAGCTGACATGAGGCCATCTTCTCAATGTAGTAGTAGTTTTCGTAGTCCTTAGTTGGTATGACTGTTTACAGCTGGGTGGCCTGGCCTGAGGGCCAGCACTCGGCTAGCGTGTTTCGTGTAGCAGCGGCGAGTAGAGAAAGAGAGAGCGAGAGTCTTTTCGATGCCTTTTATAGTCTGCAAATTCAAATTGGTTTCTAGAGCTCTGATTGGCTGAGCTGAATTTTACATGTGCGCGTCACGCATGACTGCTATCGGAACTTGCGCCGGGAAGATGCGCAACGCATGAATTTACTCATTGTTTGTTGAAAGTTTGAAGTGATAAGATACGGTGGTATCGCCACAGATATGAAGCTTTTTAGTTTGCACATATTTTATAAAAACAAAACAAAAAAAAAAAAAGTAAAGTTAATTACTATGAATTGGTAGTTGTACTATACAGTCATTCATGTAGATTATTTAATATCATGTGACATAAATTGTGGCCCTATGTTACCAAGCCAGAATTTTTTTCTAATAAAAACCAAAACGTTGCCATGGCAAAAGCCATGTTATATAACCATGTATATTGATTATGTACTTATTAATATAAATTATGTTGATTAAAATAAACCAACTATAAAAATAAGTTTGTGATGTCTATTTATGTATTTCTTTTTGTTAATGGTAAATATGATTGTCTACAAATAAATTGGTTTTAGTTAATACTTAAAATGCAAAAGATCTCACATTAAATATTTTATAAGGAATGGTATATAGGGAAAAAAGACACCTAATTACATTTAGGAAAAGCTGGTTATATGAATGATATTATATGTCCTTTAGATGTTCTGTAAGTATATATTTTTAAAATACTTTTAGGCCTGTGGCCACTGCATATTTTTCTGACTTGTTCAATCAGCTCCTTCTGTGTCCATGTCATGGTTGATTCCTATATTTAAAAACTTTTCTCCACAGTAAAGGACATCAGTTGGAACAAGTTGCCTGGATGTCAGCAACTCAAAACATGAATAACTTTCCATCAACGATGAAAATTCAACATAGTTTCAAACAAGACTTGCAACAACGAAATAGTTTGTTTTTTCAAAGCAAAATATTTTTTTTTGTTTAAAAAGTGTTCTTTCATAATTCCAGTCAGACGTGTTATGTAAACCAATGTTAGGTCGAATTGTGTTGCTTGTCCCATATCGAGCTCATCAGCCACAGGCGTGCTTGCAACTGATGTAGACAACCACCTTAGAATCTTCGTTTGCAAAGTCCAGCCAAGAAGAAGATAAGCGAATAAATGTGTTTGACGTCAAAAGGTGTTCGTCTTAGAAAACTGGTCCAGTGTTTAACGAGTTTGTGTTTGGCATTTACAGGGTCACCACTAAAGTAAGTCTGGTTGCAGGGATGAATATTAGCAAGGTCCATGTTGGTAAAAGAAGGCTTGTACTTTAGCGGGTTCATTGTTATAGGTTTGTCAAGTTAAACGACCACATGGTCTATCGCTCAGTCAGTTGTGCCTTTGGAGGGAGATAGAGACGATGCTGCTTGCATCAATGCAGAACTCAGACTGACTGCCTTGGTTTAATGGGGATCTATGGACAGACATGCTGTATTGTGGAAAGAGAACACAAAAAAAATTAATGAAATATAAACCCTACTTATAAAAATAAGTTTTTATTTTCTCTTTATTTATGTTTGTTTCATAAGTTATCAATATCTAGCCTGTGTTAATAATATAAAACAATGAAACAACATTCTCCATTTCTTTCTCCATAGATAGTAGTTCTTTGCAATTGCATAGCTTTTGTTCTGATACGGTCAATCTCTTTCTCATTTATTAGGGGAACACAGACATGCTTAACACATGTTTTTTTGAAAATCAGCCATTTCCTCTTCTTCTTTTTTCATTGTTAATGGCATATATATGCATATATATATATATATGCATTCCATTCTGTGACGTTGAAACTTATGCCATGGTTACCACTAATGGAACAAAAACAACTGCATGTATAACACATGAAGGGTGTGTGTATGCATTGGCTTCGTCATTTAATGACAGAGCTAGCAACTACATTACAATTATGTTAAACAAATAACAGCTGTCCAATAAAAAAAATTCTAAAACATAAAAACCTACTTACAGGTCGGTTGGTAAAATTAGAGAAACTTTTTACCATAATTTCTCCAACCATTTCAAGATTGCTTAAAACCAAAACTGGGGTTGTGCCAAAATAAATGCTGCAAGAGAAACCATTTGAATCTAAGGAATTTGATTCAAATCTTAAATAAATAGAATTAGAATTATTTTTATTCATTAAAAGATTCTGCATTCCAGGTTACATTTTCTCTATTTGGTCTATAACACATTTTATGAATAAAGATAATTTTAGGTTTGAAAATCTTATCTTTATTTAGTTCTTGAACATTCAGACCCAAGCATATTGTTATAATAACAATAAACTCTGTAATAAGATTGCAGATATATGCTTCCTGTATTGAAGGAGGATTAAAGAGTATAGAAAAACAAAGCTTTGATATCACAAATTGAAATGCAAAATTTGAATCAACTAGATTTTTCTTTTTTTGCCATTTGAAAAGAGAAATTCATTGAATACGTTAGTAATAATTATTATCTTTTTAATTAGCATATAAAAATATATCGTTTTACAAAAATACTAAGATAGTCATACTTATAGATCTTTGAAAATAAATTAAAAATTTTATCTTTGAATAACAAAAATTCTCATGCATATCATTAAATAGAAAACCAAAATTTTAAAAATATATCATGGCGGGGAAAAAAAAGAATAAATTGAACTACATATGCAATGTGTCATTTACTTGAGATTTTAAAAGTATAGTGGATAAATGATTACCTACAGTTATCTCCTTTTACCTGTTTGGTTATATCAAAATTCTGAAATTTGTATCAATGCTTAACCTGGCTAAGTTACCATAAACTTGAAGTACTTACATTCCAAGAAATAATGGATTTAATATATTTTAATTATCTAATGATTATCTTAACTTGCTTATGGTCAGTTGCTAATTATTACAATATTTGATAACATTAGATATCCAAGTATAATAAAACTTTCCTCTATTATTTTAGTTCTTGTATGGTGTTATAGCACAGGCTTTTGTTAAGTCATTTCTGACTTGATTCTAAATTAGACTTCAATACTCTTGGCTCAATCAAGTTCATGTCACCAAAGATAACAGAAACTTTTTTTTTACTCTAATCTTTCCACATACAAAATCTAAAAGCTTATCATGTAATTTTAATCTTATCTAATCTTTGTTAAATAGAAAAATCCAGAGTTTCTACAAATCATTTTTATTTTCTTACCAAGCAATATCATAATAAAACTCTCATAAAAATCATTGCATTTTTGATAGCAATAACATGCTTAATATTCATAATAATAACTGAAGATTCTTACCAATAAGTGTCACCATATTTTTTGTTCCAATCAAAAAATATATTGCTAAATCCCTAAAAGAGAAAAAAGGAATTAAGTTATTAAATTGGTTGGTTATTTTACTTCTCAACATATTAAACGTTTTGGTAATTTAATACCAATAACAATCATTCTTTATAAAGATTATTCTTTCATAAACATGTTATAACAAAAAAAATTGTTTTGAGTAATGAATCCACAAATAGAGGGAATTTGTGGATTAATCCTTTCTTAAAGGTTAATGACTCAAAGACGACCCTAAGGGATTGACTTGGATTTAAACTTGCATTTTATTTTTTTTATTCCAAAACTATTTTTATCCAAAAATATAAATATAAAAAAAAGAAATAATAATCATTTTCAAAGTAAGCTTTTTTTTTAAAAAAAAAAAAAGTAATTTTATTTTCAATCAAACTCAATTTTTTCACACTTTGATTTAACGGAAAATAAAAACTCAAAAATAGGTTATCAACAAAATCATTAATATTTCAACAAATCTGTAGACTTTTTGTTAAAAATATTTATTTAAACAACAAAAACCATTTTGTGGCCTTTTTTAAAAAACTTACACACATATTTCATGTTAATATAAAATTGAAACAACCCCACTCCCACCCACCCCTAAAAAATGCAACATTTTAAAATACTCACCTTCTTGCTCATCTCTATCATATTTCCAACATAAGCTGTTGGTTTAGGGCCATTAATTCCGCAATCATTAAAAAAGCCAAAATTCTTTCTGCCATACCTGTATAACGAAAAAAAAAATGTTTCAATTCCAGTATATTTCTTTACATCAGGGACACGTATAAGGTCAAGAGAATTTATCATATGTATATTGTATCTCTGTAAAAATCTGAAATTTCTTAAATTTCATTTAAGTAAATCTAGAAATATTTTTGCAGGCATAGAAAAATAACGACCTTATAAGATATTTAAAAAAAACAAACAGATTAAAAAAGACTTATGAATTGTTAAGAATTAAGATTATTAAGAAAGATAATTAAATAATCTCATATCCAAACTTTGAATAATGAGAACAAAATGACTAACCAACTAACTACATTAGATAACACAATAAGACCAGAATTTTGATTTGATCAGGTTTGGTGGTCTTTTCTTGAAGGCCTGTCCTTTCCAAGCAACACCTCCTCCTCCTTAATTTAAAAGCAGAGGGCTGGGTTCTATGGCTGAGGTGCCTCAAAAGGAGATGAAGAAGTAAAAACTAGCTATTTTTAAAACACTACTTATTTGGTCAATATCTCATTAGAACTGACCATTTAGATACAATTTATTAAATTAAGATTAGCCCTGAACCCACTTATTTCTCTCCACATGAGTATTAGAAGTAAGGTATGTCTGTAACGTGGCAGTCAACGTGGCTCAGTGGATAGACAATCGGACTTCGGATGGTGCTACGTGGGTTCAAATCCAAGTTGTTCCGTCTACATTAACATGTCGACTAATACCCTTGGGAAAGGTATGAAGCCCAATCTTCCCTCCAGCTATGGGTTAAATAGCGAAAGACCTCAACGGCGGATGTGGCGGATGTCAACAGTGACACAACGGCACTGAAGGCGGAGGAAGGCTGCAACAGAGGATGGCCTCCAGTCGTCGTGGTTTTCTCCGTGCCATTAGAACAAGGCTAACCTCTGCCAAGGAGTCGTGTGGTGACTGCAGGTGAATCAGTCTCCCCACGTTAAAGGACATCACGCACAGGCGTCCTCCATGAAAGGGTCCACAGATCCAAGATGGATGACAGTCATACTCGACAACGAGTGACGCCAAGAAAAAAAAAGATAATTTAAACGCATTTTCTTTTACAATATCACTGTATACCTTATTGTATATCACTAATTGCAGTGAAAAACAACTTTATAATGTTATATCATCGATAAAAACTGACCAAATGAAACTAGAAGACATATAGCCATTCAACAAACTTATCAGATGACGTCTGCCACAGCCGCTGCTGCGATCTTGCTTGTGACCGGTTTTTTACCTTTGTGAAAATTTTGGAAGCCTCATTTTGGCGCCCCTGCACGTTGGCGCCCGGGGACATATGTACCCCGGCGCCCCCCTCTAGCTACGCCTCTGGTTGGTATTGTTTTAAAGATCTATGTATATTTATGTAGGTTTATTTAATTTTAATTTGTTTTTATTTCTTGTAGCAATCCATTTGACAAAGAGAAGCAAAAGAAACAAACAAAAGCATGGCCTTGAAGAATATGAACAGGTCAGTTAAATTGGGTTACAATTTTACCATCTATACATTAATATGCTTCTTAGTTGCTCTCAGTGTCATCATAGTAATTTCCCTTAGAATGAAAATAATAATCTTCCAAAAGCATAATATATCATTGTTTAAGATTATTAGAAAAAGGATTGGTGTTGCTTATTAGTAAAAAAAAATCTAGCAATGTTTTGATTGAATAAAAATTTGTTACTATAAAACCAGAAAAAAAACAGTTTTTCCTTCTTTATTTAAATACATTTTCATGAGAAATTAGAAATATAAAAAGAAGCATTGATTTTTCTATTGTTAACACTCAGAAAATCATTTCAAGATATTTAAACAAACCAATTTCAATGTTAAGAACATAAAGGAGTTAGAAACATTTTTGTGTATCTGTAATATTTTTTTCATGGGTCCAGCAAGTAAATAATAATTATCAATAAATTATATAAAAGCATTCTAACAATTAGAAACAATATTTTGAACTGAGTAAATCAGATTTCAGTTTTGTATTAAAAGAGTTGTTCCAAAAGTGACGACTAGGGTTGTGACAAGAATATTCTTTTTATGTAAGCATATTCTTTGCATACAGAATATTCTTTTAACAAAAAGCAT
>JAUZSX010350410.1:0-10144 GCA_034780655.1 Idiosepius hallami
TATATATAGAGAGAGAGAGAGAGAGATAGATAAAGATATAGATAGACAGACAGACAGATATAGATGTAAGCAAACATATTCATCCCATTACTGGTTGCTCTTACTGAATAAATAATGCTAAGAAAGCAAACAGAACCATTTACTTCTACAAACAAGAGTTGTTTTTTTAAGTTACCTGTTGTAAATATAGATTTTTAAATCACTATTAACTAAGTTTCAAGAATATCTTTTTTGGTATTTAGTTATGACTGGTGAACTATCAAAATTTGACAAAATAAACGACTATCTTTTAATTATTGACTGAATTACTGAATCATATATCTTATATATACTATTAAAACTCTAATTGTTGCATTTGAATGGGTCCTAAATCTGGCTTTGAATTTACGGGTATGCGCATGGCTAGATCAATTAGGCTCTATATTTCCAGAAGAAAATATGAAATTGAACTGTGAACACTAGTATTCTTAAATGTTCACCCAGCTAACTACTAGCCAGACTCGACATTGCTTAACTTTGGTGATCTGACAGGAACCAGTGTCTGCAATGTAACTTGAGTGTATAAATCATTTCAGCATTTTAAAAGTGGTGATTCTTGCTTAAAAACATTTTTTTAAACACTGAGATGATACGAAGAATCGTTTTTCAATTAAAAATAAACAAGTAAATAAATAAATAAAGGAGAAGCGTTTTTGAAAATAAGGAAAAAAATAATTCATTTTCAAACACAAAGTGTTTTTGAAAAAAAAAAATATCGGCAAGTCCCCGGCGCCAAGCAATACTTCTAATTAATATATATTATTCTTATAAGAACCTGTAAAAGTATCATTGAACAATGCAATAACTAAACTATTTTCTGGTATTTAATTCCATATCAATATGACGAAAAAAAATTTTTTTTTTAATTTAAAAATAATTTTCAAGGTCAAAATTCAGTGAAAATTTGCTCAAGATTAGAGTTCATTGTTGAATTTCATAGAAATTAGCATTTTGAAAAGATTAATAATTAATTTAAAAGACTTAATAGATTTTATTGGTGAATTTATTAGAAATTCGCATTTAAAAAGACTTAAAAGATTTTATTATTGAATTGAAGAGAAATTTGCATTTGAAAAAGATTGAATAGATTTTATTGTTGAATTTAATAAAAATTTGTATTTGAAAAAGACTTAATAGATTTTATTGTTGAATTTAATAGACATTTGCATTTGAAAAGACTTTATAGATTTAATTGTTGAATTTCATATAAATTTGCATTTTGAAAAGACTAAATAGATTTCATTAAATCCATATTGACTTTATGAATGCACTTTGTAAAGGCATTATGTAATTGTTTGAGAAATAACAAAAGCAAGGTAGACACAAAATGACATAAGTAGGGGAAAGAAATAAACAAGCCTAAAACAAAAATGTTAAATATTTCATGAAAGGCTGAGCCAGACAAGAAAAAGAGAAAACGGCCCAAGGTCGAATGATTAGAGTTAGGATAACATAAATAGAATGTCTTCAATTTTATCATTTAAGCTTGGAAAGATAGACTTATCATTTTAGTTGTCTTGATTTTGATCAATTGCACAATATTGAAAAAGAGAAGAGCATAATTCTAGTCTTTTTTAACTAAATTCTTCCTAATGCCAGTCATAATGTTTGATCGATACCCTTGGGAAAGGTAAAAATTCACACTTTGCCCCCATGTTAAATTGTGCACATTCTGTTATTTTAAGAATTGTGTGAACAAAAAACTGGTTATTAAAAAATGATTGTTCACAGTATTAAATGACCTAAAAAGGGATGATATGCCCCAAAATACAAACAAACAGTCAATTTACACAAACATACATACACGCACACATACACGCATACATACACACACGTGTATGTTATATATATGTGTGTGTGTGTGTGTGTGTGTGTGCATATGTATATTTAGGCAGCATTTTTTTTATTCATTCATAAGCCCTTGGTATGAATCCCCACAATTCCTCTGGCCATAGTATTAATAATGCATATTTCGTTATTTAAAAGACATGTGGAGAAAAAAAAAAATGAACATTTATCATAAATGATTGTTGTGGGCATTAAATGACCTAAGAAGGTTGAAATGCTGTTAAACAAACAGAATTTCTATAAACTCAAAGCTCTATTTTGATAAAACTTAGTGTCCATTTTACAAATTTAAATATTTCAAGAATTCACTTACAAATATATATATATATATATATATATATAAGGAGAGAGAGTGTGATTTGGATTCTTTGTGTCTTGGGAAGCAAAGAAACTGGTGTTAATGAACAAATAAAGTGCTCAATACTGAAGTAGAGCTATGATTTATTTAGTAAAGAAGTTGCCTACCCAGGTTTCACTTTCTGGATCGTCAGGAGAACACCATAGTTTTAGGATTTGGAATTTGCTTGCTGGCTGGGCTCACCCAAATCCCAAAACCATGATGTTCTCCTGACGATCCAGAAGGTGAAACCCTGGTAGGGAACTTCTTTACTAAATATATATGTGTGTTTGTGTGTATTTCTTTTTAGATTGCATAATTTCAACAAACATAACCAGCAGACAAATTCCAAGTAAGTGATTTTGAAAAGGTTAAAGCCTTAATTTAAAGACACATCAAAGGAAATCTATGGTAAAAATAAATGATTGTAATAATTCTAAGTTGAAATCTTTTAGAGTCAGTCACTTATAAATGCTCAGTTAGATTTTCTCACTTCTAAGCCAACTAATTTTCTTATTTTACCTTTAACTTAGAGTTTTTTTAAAATACTATTTATGATCAGCACAGTCAGAAAATTATGGGCCACAAATTTTGCAAAATGGACAAATATTGTAATCAGTGTGCCTCAAATTTGATAGTTTACTTTTTTCCTAATCTTACTTCATAAAAAGTCCAAGGTTACCTTTAAATATGTAGCTATTCTTTTGTTTTAAAAATGTTAAAAAATTTAGAATTCCTATTTAATTAATATATTTTTGAAGAATTTTATTTTATTTTTTTTAGGTAATTGTAATTAAATATAAATGTTAAATAGGATTAGTTTGTCCATTTCATTTTTTTTTCTTTCGAAATCATATAGAAAAACTCTGGGGAATAACTGATTGGAAATTATAAGTTTTAATTTCAATTAAAAAGCAATTTAAATGAGTTGAAATCTGAGATTCAAATTCCAAAAGAATAATTCAAGATTTTTTTTTAATGCTTAAAAATGTTCCAGTAAATATTTTTCTATTTTCCTGATAGAATGTTTCAGTTGACTAACTTTTATATCAAGTTTTGTAGGGCAATGTTAAAAACCATAACAGTTGAAGGCTTTCAGTTTAATCTTATGAATATTTTGAAAAAGTAAATCTTTGCTTTTCAAATTAAACAATGGTATATGAACATGAGAGACTTTAATATATTTGCTTGTTGAGCACCGACCCAAGTTTGGCACAAGGCCACTTTTTTGTGCTCTTACCCGGTCTTTTTATATTCGGTGCTAACCTTCATCTATATGAGCTGCTCTCCTGAGTTAATGAGCCCCATCTGCCAGAGGCAGCTAAAGGTGAATCTAATGGTTTTGACTGGGATTTGAAGTCGCGCAATTCAATTCTAGAGTTCAAGCTTTTACCAATGCTCTACCGTCGCAGCCCAAGAGAGTTTAACATATGCCCAACTTATAGTTTGTTTGATTGATAAAGTTAATATAGAATATATTTTATGGAATATAAAATTCTTTATTCATTTAAAGCTAGAACTATTCTTCGGAACAAAAGAGTGACATATTGGTCAGAATGTACGCAAGTTTAAATCCCAGCCAAAAACCATTGCATTCACCTTCAGCTGCTTCAGGCAGATGGGGCTCATTAACTCAGGAGAGCAGCTCATGTTGGGGAAAAATAATACCGAATGTAAAAAGCCCAAGTAAGAGTATGTAAAAAAATTGGCCTTGTGCCAAACTTGGATTGGTGCTCACCAAGTAAATATAATATTGGTCAGGAGGTTCCTTGTCCAAAATTGATCCCTGATTCAAGCAATTCAAATTCCTATTGATTATCTTCTTCAGTTTCTACCATCATCTTGGCTTTTGATTTCTATTTCTCTTTAACCAAATAAACAAGATGACCAAAAAACACCTCCTGCCCCACCAAAAACATCAACTATTCCAATGATATCTTCCACTCCAAAATTGACGATTTCAAGAAAGGAATTGATAAATTAGATTAGATTATTTCTACTAACAACAATAAACCAAATTAATGTTTCATTCAACAGGATCAAGAAAGCACTCCAGGACAACAATAGTAATTTAATAATCATGTTCACAAAGTTTGCAGTTTGTAAAAAGTTGTAAAAAATAACTGAGCCTCCTATCAATAACAAAACTAAACACAAAATTCCTTTTTTTTTTCATAATTGCCTACCGCACCCTTTTCTAATTGCTGACTGTTGTAATCAATTCTAGTTCTCCATCCTCTCTTTTCACTTTTATACAGAGAACTCCCATGTTGGTAGAATTTTCACTGATGGCACTCAAAAATTGGGTGAGCCCAGCCAGCAGGCAACATACTAAATTATTACTAGAAATACTTGTACACTTTCTGGACACTTGATGGTGAATGAATCATCCACTCCTAATATAGATTGGTAATTAATTACACCCTTAGTCAGATTCGGTGAATTTAGGGAGAATTTCATTCATGAAACAGTTTATTAAGAGAACCTTAATACGTCTTCTTAGGAATTTTTTTCCTATTTTTTTTCTTGCTTTTGAACACGGGCTTTGTCTTAGGGTCTAGTGTTCTTATGAAGTTTGACAGCTTTCCAAACACTTCTGGTCCTTGTGGACCATCCTCAAGGTGGTTGTCTGTCATTTTTGTAGGTGGTAGTCTAACTTGTAGTCAGATGTAAGTTCATTATTAGTCAAATTAGATAAGAGGGAAAACAACTGAGGTTGTTTTTATATAAACACAGCAAGACATTCAATAAATAATGAGCAGATTTTATAATTGTTGATCTGTAAAGGGATTAACTGAATCAATCTTTTTGTTACTCTAAATATCAAACAAGAGAAATTTGAGGCTTTCAGATTCATATAGAATAGATCAACAAAAAAAACAATCCTCTATAATTTAGAGTATATTAAAGCTTTTATTCTCATTTTCATCAACATTTTAGCTGATGTGCTTGCCAATAAGTTCACTTCCTGAAAATAATCTCAATGCTCTAAATCAGGCATGACAAACTCAAAGCCCCGCTCAGGGCTACAGGGATCAATTTTTAATGTGATGAGGTCTGCAAAAGTTAAACAAGTTAAATAAAAAAATTTTATGATTTTTTTTTCATTTAAGAAACAAATGGGCAAATTCAAGTAATAATGTGGATGCAGTTCACGCATGGCTGAAACATGGGAAAACCACAATTTATAGAGATGAGGACAATAATCTCCAAATGATTTGATACATAAAGAAGCATTATATCAAATAACTCCCAAATAATACAATTAAAAAACAAAACAAATAAATTACAAAAATGGTTTCATTATCAAATATTAGCAAAAAAGTTGGAATTGCTGCAATTAGGGTGGAGGTGGAATACCTGGGGTCATATCCGCAATTTGCAACAAACCTATAAATAACTATACACTAAATATGATTAAAATAGAAAAAGAAACAAAAATTTGCACGGCATATGAATATTGTTTACACATTCATTTTTCATTCATAATAACTTTACTGTCATTTGCATATGTAAAATTACTAACTGTTAATGGAAACAACTATATCTGACTTTTATCATTATCTTGTAACATATGAGTTTTTTCTCATCGTTGTTTCTTAGATTCTAATCTGATTTGTTTTTTGTTGTAATTTGGATAGAATTCATATGATAACTAGCTTTGACCTTTGAAATGCAACATTTTTGGCTCTATTTCTATTTTTCAAAGAACAGACAAGTAAACATCTTCATATAAAAATACATTTGCTATAAAAATGAAAATAGATTATTTTAATCCTACAAGAGGAGCACCTATAAACACCTGCAATATTTAGCCCCATCCAACTTAAAATATCTACAAAAATCCATTCAAACCTTACACTCCAGTCAGTGCCGTTCTTAGCCAAGTAGCGGCTCCGTTGCAGAAAGCACCTTGCGGCCCCTTTACCCTAAAAAAAGCAACATGCACCTCCTCCGCATACTTGAGCCTCTGATTAAAGACATATATACATATATTGAGAGAGAGAGAGAGAGAGAGAGAAAGAGAGTGATAGACAGATGGATTAATAGATGAATATTTTAGATATCAAATTGTGTGTGAGTGTGTGTCTAAGTGTGAAATCCATCAGGGCACTGCACAAGGCAGGTATCTATAGCATGGAGACCATCATGATCCAAAGCAAACTCAGGTGCGTCGGGCACCCCATTTAAATACCCAGCCTCAAACTACTTGCCACATAGAATCTTGGCACTGTTGCCTTTCCTCCTCTCCTTGAATAATCAAAGATGGGAGACAGGATGACAATACCCAATACTCGAACACAAATGGAAGCCTCCATAACATAACTTGTTTTTTCCAATTAAGGTATTATATTTACTTGGTGAGCACTAACCCAAGTTTGGCACAAGGCCATTTTTACGTGCTATTACCTGAGCTTTTTACATTCAGTGTTACTCAAAACCTAGATGAGCTGCTCTCCCGAGGTTAATGATCCCCATCTGCCAGAGGCTGCTAAAGTGATAGTTATGGTTTTGACTGGGATTTGAACTTGCGTAATACGATTCCAGAGCTCAAGCTTTTACAAATGATCCAGCATCGCTACCCATATAAGGTATGGATAAATGGTCACTCAGAAATGGTTGAGGTTTTGAGACAAAGTGAACTACAAATATTGTGTAACCTTTGGGAGATCTAAAATTAAACCTGATTTTCTTTGGTAAATATATATTCACTCAGTGTAAGCATTCTTCCATAACAATATTCATCCAATTTTTCTACACTTGTTAAAGTTCATAATTCTCTTAAGGTTTCTATAGAAATTAGCATTCTTCAATTTTATCAGACAGACTAAATCCTCTTCAATAATTTAAAGTTGTCTAACGTTGTGATGACCTTTTGAAATAGTTTAATCCACTTGGTTTTGGGCTGCAGTTAAACTTTACGTGCATTTAGAGATTTGATGAAAAGAACAGATAGAAAGATGCAAGAAGCTGGAATTATAAAGAATCTCATTTTTGAGCTGTTATTAAACTGATAAGGAAAAAAAAAATGATCTGACAAATTCCAAAATGAAAGTTTCTCAAATCTTTAAAGTTTCATCTTATGATATTCTTGACTTAACTCCTTTCAAATAAACTATTTTCATGTGCCAGCAATTGCTAGAGTACTCTGCACTTGATAGACGTTAAGAAATTATTCCTGACTTAATGTTGCTAACACAGAAGCCCTATAATAATCATTGCTTATTGGTAAAACACAAGAGATGATCAAATTGAATAGCTGTTTAGAAGCTATGTTCCATTAAAAGTCAATTCAAAGTTATTACATTCAAAATGTGATTTCCTAAAAAAATCTATTATGTTTTAAATCTAGTCTGGCATAGTAGTCCGGGAAACAATGACGTCGCCCTTGCACCCAAGGAGACTCTAACTTTAGTGGGTTCAGAGTGTAGCTAAGGGTCCCCTAAACATGGTTCTGCATATTAACAAAAGTTCAAGCGAGTTATATTATAGTCGCCACTTGGAAAAAAATCACAAATGTGTATGTTTTACTCTCAATGTAGACCCCTGTGTTCGCTAAAATTCACCACGTATGAATGCAAAAAAAATATTTTCCATTTTTTTCCTAATATACATAGAACAATAACGGTGAGAATGCAAGTTCATATCTTTAAAAAAAAACCTGAAATCAACCGTTTAGAGAAATGAAAAAAAAAAAATTGCCTTTAGGGAAAATGCCTGGATGCAAAAGCAAAAAACCTGGAGGGTATGTAGTAACTCATCATTGGGAAACCCTGTAGGAAATCACAAATAAACTCAGAAAAAGCTGTCATAGAATTCTTTCATAAAGAATATATTTTTTTAATTTAAAGTCTAGCATAAATCTATTAAAGAAATGACCTTATGCATTGTAATTCTTAACAAGAGAACAAAGACTTGTTTAATAATAGAATTTCATTTGCAACTCCTTAGAATCTCAACCATATTTATGGTGCCTTTGTCTTTCTCTCTCTCTCTTTGTCTGTTCAGTGGATGCAATTGAAAACAAAGCCTTAGACTAAATTTAAACACAATTCAAGGTTAAATTTTACATGTAATCCAATGATGGTCTGCATTTTGCATTATGTAGAGTTATAATGATATTGCGTGGTGATCACGTTAATATACAGAAAGAATTGTCTTAGATTCATAGATTACAATATTTGTCTATTTTGCAAAACATATATACACAAATGGGCAGTGAAGGTAAAAGTTGGTAAAAGCTGAGGCTCTGGAATTCCCAAAACTTTAACTGTAGTCGACTTCTTTTGAAGTTTAAAAAAAACTAAGCATTGGGATAACCTTAAAACCAAGCATGCTGAATTTCCTGCTATAAATTTTATCTGTATCATAATTCGAAAATTGAACAAAATTTCATCTAAAATTATTGGTTTTTTATTCATAACACTGAAACAATATTTCATAGTTTGGCTAGTAAATTTTCTATTTGGCTAGTTAATAGAAATATTTAGTAGTCAAGAGTGAACTAAAATTAAATTTGTTTGTAGAGCTTTGGCCATATCAAAAGGTAAAAAAAGAACAAACAAAAAAACAAACAAACCAACCAAGAAGCCAGAAGCTTGTGATTACATAAATAAATGGTTTCAATATTTTTAACAGAATTCAATTTTGTTTTGGAAATTTCCATTGAAAAAATAAATTCTTGTTTACTGCTTGACAAGAAAGTCAGCATGCTTAAGAATGTTTATCTTCTACGAAAGCAGGTGATCTAATGACCTGACAAATTTAGCCATCAAAAGCAGTCAATAGGAAAGCCATAAGCAACAAACTATTCTGGGAAGAGAATTCCAACAGAGCAAAACACCAAGTTATTATGATAGAAAGCCAGCAGAAAACAAAGAAAACAACTCAATAAAGAAACTGTTATATTCATTGTTCTTTATATTTCTAGGTAAATAACAAAGCAGTAGTAAAACGATTGCAAGTAGAACCTATAATGCAATCAATAAATAATGTCACTGTTTTGCTTAAGGATGGAATAATATTAATTATTATATTTTTAAAGTAGAATTTCAATTTCAAAAACAAAAACAATAACAAAAAGACAAATCTGACTGACTTAATTAGACTACTAAATTGTACCCCCACCAACTCTAGTAATAGTGGATAGGCAGTTGGGCTTTGTAATTATAAAACACAACTTCAAATTCCGGTCGTTTCATTTGTGATCATAATTGGATTAGTACCCTTGAGAAAGGCATGAATCCCTACATTTCCTTAAGCTAACGTTTGTAACGTTTATCAAAAAAGGATTAGTCTGAGCATTAAATGACCTAAAAAGGTTGATATGACATAAAACAAATAATAAAAATAATTAATATATCTTAATCTATATTTCATATACAATAAATTCTACAGATGTAAAAAAAAAAAAAAAAAAGCCAATTCATAAAATAAAAATCTTAATTGGATTATGAAAAACGACTTAATCCTCTGTGCTAATCTAATTAGAAAATTTAATAAACTACTTTTATTAACAAAATAATTGAATTTCACCAACATGTGGTATGGAAAAAAATTCCTAAGGGCAGAAATAACAATTGATAAGGTTTTTGATTTGGTAAATAGTAAGTTAAAACTTGTATTTTTATGAAATTCTCAGATGAGGCTTCTTGATCATTACATCTTATTTTACATAATTAAATATTATCTTACATAGTTAAACAACTAACAAAACCCGGCAAAGTTGGCAGAAACATAACGAAGAACCACAACTATGTAGGGACCCCAATTTTCCGTTTCAAATTTTCCTTGATTCCGTTTGACTTTTAGTAAATTCCGTTTTTTCCGTTTTCACATTTACAAAATTTAATTTTACTTAGTTATTAGGTTTATTGAATTTTTAATAAAACACTTCAAACTTTTATTCTATTTGAAGTT